>JAQFXW010005628.1:0-10289 GCA_034693945.1 Dendrobaena attemsi
AACCAGGGACGAAATCTTCGTAACACAAAGTCTGGACCCTCGGAAAATGTTGAGGAATCACCCACAACCTGATTCCGAAATAAGCATAAATCAATCAGTCTATCAATTAAACAATCAGTCATTTAATCAATCATTCAATCAATCAACAAAATTCATATAGCGCCCCTTCAAGAGCTCTACTCAGAGGCGATCCTGTTCGAAGAGCACAGTCTTGAGGAGACTGTAGGTGGAACCGGAAGAATCACTTGGAAGCGAGTGGAGGGAAGTGCGTGGGAGGAGGTCATTCCAAACAACCGGTCAATCGCTGGGCCTACATGTATAGGCAACTGCTATGTAAACCAGTAATTGTTAAAATTGCGAATGTATTCTGAGACTGTGTAGCCTACTGTGCGCAGTTTGATTTTTTAAATTTAATTACTATCAATTCAATCATCGGGAAAATGTGGTGTATAATAGTGACTGAGCAAGCAAACATTTATATCGCGCATTATTGCTTTAGGAGTAGCCTAATGTTCTATGTGACCATAACTTGTGACATTATATTACATGTGCGCAGATTGTATTTGTTATCAAGTCTAAGAGATCAGGTAATGGTAATAATAGTCTTGCGTTGGTATAGGAGTGCGCGGTGCTATTTGCATCAGTGGCAGTAGCTTTAGTAGGACCGGAAGAGAGTATATATATATATGGGCCTTCATATGAGAACCAGTGAACAAAGAACAAACGCCGATCATCTTCGTTATGAAGGCGTTGTAAAATAAACGTATATCAGTCGGAGAACATCAAGATTGTAATGCTTTGCGTAAAACACGAACATACACTTGCAGAGAATCAACAACAGAGAGACAGACAGAGACAGACAGACAGAAACAGACAGACAGAGACAGACAGAGACAGACAGACAGAGACAGACAGACAGACAGAGACAAAGAGAGACAGACATACAGAGACAGACAAAGAGAAATAAGATAGAGACAGACAGAGACAGACAG
The DNA here is from genome assembly GCA_034693945.1 of Dendrobaena attemsi. Classification (NCBI taxonomy): domain Eukaryota; kingdom Metazoa; phylum Annelida; class Clitellata; order Crassiclitellata; family Lumbricidae; genus Dendrobaena; species Dendrobaena attemsi. The sequence continues at coordinate 993 of JAQFXW010005628.1, forward strand.
ACAGACCATTCATTTGAGGTCTCATCGAGAAATCTAGGCCTACACACAGAGGCCATAGTTCAGGACTATACAGTCATATAGGGTCAACACAATATTCCTGTGGAGCACGAGTAAATTTCATGACTCATGCCTGTGCAGGTTGTTGGTTCGACCCACTTGTGCAGATGTATCCGTGATTTACTCTCATCCGCTGCTACAGCCTTAAGGTGATTGCAATCTGGTCATGTTGTGTGCGTTTGGACGACGTCTGCTGGCAGCAGCAGCAGCAGCAACAGCAGCAACAGCAGCAGCAGCAACAGCAGCAGCTGTGGTCCAGAGGTTTGAACGACCGTTCAGTTTATGTGCAGCCAAAACAACCAGACGGAATAGCAGCCACTCTCAGCCACACCTATATACATGTACACATGGGTTGCTTTTCATGCACCGATCTCGTGCGATAGGGGCGGTGGGCAGTTGAATGTTTTAGGCAGTAATTGAAGGACATAAATTAAATATGCCTAATGGAAATATAACTTCTGTGTCTGATATGTATGCCTATATCTTAGTCATTTTTTAATTTGTGAATGTGCAATTTAATTACAATTTGAACGCAATTGAATGAAGTATAGAAATTGAAAATTACTTCGATCATGAAGTCAGCCAAGATACCAACCTGCCAGGCGCCTATCTCTTGAATTGAATAAACTACTCATGACGTTCTGTCCTTACAGCGTCTTGCAATGCACTTTGTTGGACTTGGTGAATAGGACATGCTGCCCATGCACTCATTCTACCGTTACCGTCGACTATAAACAGAGCATATGATATTGACTGAAGGAAATTTCAACTGCTGCATGTTTCTGATTTGTTCGTGGTATGAAAGTGTCTTCTTCACATAATACCCTCACAACATATAGGTTACATTGCATGAGAAACATTGAGCAATAAGTCTAATATATACGGTTGACGTGACAGCTGACTTTCATATAATTCGAAGAAGCAAATCACGAAGATCTCAACACAGCTGGGTTGACTCAGGTTTCCATCTTACATTTCTGCCTACATCGTATATACGACTCAGCTGTGCCTTGGATTTATTACACGCCGCTGGCAGGATATGGCCTACGGTTAAAATCCGGTTTACGATATGTTATTGCGGTTCTAATGGTCGTTGCACAATCATGCAATCTCACTGCAGATGATAATAAGTGAGACCGCGCTACATGTTATGACGACCAATCGACCATCATCAGCAAAAGCCAGTTCTCAAAGGATATACTCTGCATGTACAATGTATACACTATACATGCATGTAGATCTGACAGCTGCATCTGTTTGTTTCCTTGTCACAGACTCTCAGCTGATGCAGTCTGTGTGAGGCGATGCATAATAACTATTGTCGATGTCTGAACCGAATGGTTTGGATGTCAACCATTCAACATCGTCTGCCTCAGTCTCCTCTAGACAATTAATATACAGGGTGATTCATAAAAGATGATCCCCATAAGTTTTCGCTAATATTTCGGTCAAAAATAAGAATTCATGAATAAAATTTTACAGACTAAAAGGCAATTCATATTTACGTATAACTGCCAAATTTCACCAAAATATGTCAAACAAAACAAAAGTTATTTAACTTTTAGTGATGTAACCCGCTGTTTTTTGATGGTTCAAAAACAAAAACAAGTTTTGCTAATATTTCCACTAAATTTAAATAGTTGATATTTCCACCAAATTTAAACATTTTAAAACGAAATTTTACAGGCTTAAAGGTAGTTCATACCTATGTATAACGACCAAACTTTATCAAAATATTCTAAACGCAACACAAGTTACAGCACTTTGTTAACGTTTGTTGTGCTACACTTATTTGATTGATCAGAATACTAGAGGCGTTCTCGCTAAAAGTGCTGTAACAATATTTTGATGAAGTTTGGTGGTTATCTGAAAATATGAATTACCTTTAAGCTTGTAGATTTCATTAAAAGTGTTTCACTTTTGGCGGAGATATTAACAAAAACCTGTTAAACATTCTTGAACCATCAACAAACAGTGGGTGCGTCACTAAAAGTTGAATAACTTTGGTGTTGTTTGAGATATATTGGTGAAATTTAGCAGTTACATGTAAATATGAATTGCCTTTCAGTCTGTAAAATGTTATTTATGAATTCCTACTTTTAGCGTAAATATTGGCAATCAACGTAGGAGGATCATTTTTTATGAATCACCCTGTATATATAATATTTATCGTAATCTCATAATTTGTAGAACTATATTCGATCGGAGGCCAAGCCAGCTCTCGAGCGCTGCGTCGAGTCAGAAGGATTGTCCAGAGGTAAGTTCGTGGTGGTCAAAGGCAAAATTCGGGGAAGTCAGAGAAGGCAGAACAGCTGTTAAGGTGGATGTGGTTTGGTATGGTGGTTGGGCAGTGGGGATAAGAGGAGACATGATTGTTTGGAAAGATACAACTTGCGTTTGTAGAATGAATAGCACGAGACGTGATAGACAGAGGAGACTGAGGTAGATAATGGTTAATGGCTGGTATTGATGACAGAGGAACAGAAAATGTGTGGAATTTGGCTAGCAGCTCATTCCAGAGGCGGGAGTGCGGAGTTTTGAGAACTTCAGGTCATTGGTTATCGAAGGTCAAGAAAGAGGATACGTATATAGAAGCATAAGAGGAATCGTTAGATTTTCATTTTGTTGCTTTACTGTAGAATTAAGTAAAGATATTATCCTGTGAATTGACATGAATTTACAGTTAGGGCATATGTCAACTAAATCTTATGAGATTATCTAATTCCGCTCTAATTTTGTTCTGCTTTGTGTCGTCCTTTATATCTTTTAAAACAGGTGGAGACCAAGCAGATAATAAACTTGCTGCCGTAATATCTCAGACATCTAAGAAGACAAAATAATTAATAGGCGCTAAACATAATGGTCACGGTTCGATTCGCGGCAACAGCGTGAAAATGCAAAACAAGAAATTATGAATTTAGGAGCATGGATAGTTTTCATAGAGGTGTTTAAATGTAAACAAGGGCACCACTATAGGCTACAATTATCATCATAACTATAGAAAACGACAGAGGTATATGCCCTACATTGTGTATATAAAAAGACTTTTGAATTTGTAGTCATAGTCAAATATCCCGGTTTCACTTAAATACCATTAATAAATAGGTGTTTAATTGCAAAGAAATTTGTTCTATGCCCAAAATCAGCAATTAAAAGTTATCAAATTTTCAGAGGAAGCAACTGCTCCTTTCTCCCCTATGTGCGGGCTCCCACAGAAATGTATACACACTGTGCCACAGTATAAAGCAACATCTATTAGCCTAATTATTAGGGCTGTACACTTTAAAATTGAATTTAATACTGGGCTATACATGTACGTCATCCTAGATCTAACCGAAACCCGAGATTCATCGATTTTCCTCCTAGAATTGCATCTTCTGTAGCAGCCTGCAGTCGGAGTCCATCAAAAAGAGTCTCAGACCATCAGAGTCAGTCGTTTGCTCAAGACAAGGCAGACCCTTAAATCAGGAAACAGTCAATATTTGACCGTTGAGATTACGGTTCGTCGGTTAGAACTGGTCTGGTCCGTGATCTCTGGATGCATCTTCGATAGTAATATGGTCTCGTTTTATGACCAGACCCGCAGCTAATGCTCTGCCAAAGGAGAAACGTAAAGGCATTCGATCAAGACCATTGAATGTGGCCACAGTCGAAAGAACCTTTATAACGTTCCTGCCACTCTATGCCACGCGTGCCAATGGCGTTAGAAATCTCTACAGCGAATTGCGGCTCTTCAGATAAACTGCACAATTTTCTGATAATAATCGACTGCAGAGTTTAGAGTGCGTTTTAAAGAACATTAATCACTGCACAATATGACGATCTTCTCCTCTATCCCTGTTCTTCTGGCGACCACTATCCAGGTGTCACCCTAGAGACAGTGCATGCTCTGACCTTTGGTGAACACATGGCAAGGTTACTCGTTCTTCTTACTTCCATTCGATGCGTCTCAGGCTATGCACAATTGCACATAGCTGCTTCCACCGATATAATTTCCTTAAACGCAATGCTACATGCATTAATATGCTCCAGAATCGACTACTTTGATTCTCTTCTCATTGATTTGCATAAACAGCCATTTATCACTGCACTTTCAATATTATTGATCACTGTGCATTTTGTGTAACACTGACCGTTAAAACAAATCCTGACATTGTACTTAGCCTACATGCAGGCCCTATTATGTATGCAGTTTACATGGCGGGCAAACAGATGCAATCCTATTTCATGTTTACGCTGAGGTCTGAGCATTGCTCGAAAGTGCTCGCAAGAACAGTCGGCTGATCAATACCAATGTAGACTGATTTTCTTGGCCAAGATCTAACGATCTAAGAGTGTAAAGACTAAAATGAAAGACCGATGCTGAACAGCTTGAAATTTAACGGAGATGGCCTACACCCTGGAGTTGGCCTACACCCTACAGTTGGACGTTCAAACTATTATGTGGCTACGAGCTCCGTAATAACTGGGCATGATATGTTCACCCGCCGTCAATTATGTTTTGACTAAATAACGGTAAATTTGAAATGTCCTTGTCAAATTTGGCTAGACTCTAAAGCTACATGACTCTAAAGCTACATGACTCTAAAGCTACGTGGCTACATGGCTATCAGCTACCGGGTGAATTCCGCAAATTTTCTGTTGCTCTGTCATCAATACCAATCATTCATCAGCCTCCTCTGTCTATCACTCCTCGTGCTTTCCATTAAAAACTGAAGACTCATCTTTTCAAACACTCATATCCCGACTCCGACTCATCTTAGTCCCCGCTGCCTAACCACCCTCCCAAATGACACCCACTTTAACAGCTGCTCTGCCTCCTCTGACCTCCCGGATTCTCGACCCTCGACCACCACGAAACTTGCCCATGGACAACCCTTCTTATTTGACGCAGCGCTCGGGAATTGGCTGGTGCTCTGCGCTTAGCCTTCAAGTAGCGCTTTAGAAATTCTGAGTTTACAATTACGATTACATGTTAGCTTAGTCTATGATGTAGAATGTAGTGAGCGTTTGTTTTTGTGCCCGACTGCAAATCTAAGTAATGATCGAGACACGATTGCAAATTAAGTCTTCTCATATCCATCGATATCCATCGGTCCGTTGTAGGGTCTACATACTACTATTCTGCCACAAAGTTGAGGATAGTGAATAGGCGTGTACATCAAATATGTTGCATCCCTTATTATAGAAACTCCTAACGATTTGCTGGTCTGCCTGATGCCCAGTAATGGCAGAATTTGAAATAGACAATCGTTTTCGTGTCTCCTAGATCTGGGTTGTTTTAATAATATCCTACTTTTAGTTTTAGTTTTGATTGTTTGGCCTCAAATTTAGTTTTAGTTTTAATTGCTTCTGAATATTAGTTTTAGTTTTCGTTTTAGTTTTTGAAGATGAATTTTCGCTTAAATTTTAGTTTTAATAATGAAAGTCGGTTTCATTTTCGTTTTAGTTTTAGTAAGTCAACTTTCATTTTCGTTTTAGTTTTAGTAAGTCAACTTTCATTTTCGTTTTAGTTTTAGTAAGTCAATTTTCAGTTTCGTTTTAGTTTTTGTAAGTCAACTTTCAGTTTCGTTGTAGTTTTAGTAAGTCAACTTTCGTTTTCGTTTTCGTTTTAGTCAGATAGTTTCATTTGCACGTTTAGCAATTTAATTGAGCACAAATGGCTAACAGTCACTGTTCAATGCATATTGTCAAAGTTCAATTATAGCACATCGTTCGGAGAGGAAAGTACTAATTAATATAATATGATAAATTATGCTTATAAAGCACTTTTTTCTTCAGAGTTTTAGAAAGTGTGTACAGCCCTTGCCATTCAAGTCCTAGGCTACTTGTCTTCTAGGTCCGTCTCTGTCAGACTTAAGCCTACAGCCACTGCTCACGATTCTTCCACTAGCGGCTATCTTGTGGTGTCCTCAAGCCTCCGTCCTGAATCCACTCCTCTTCATCTTATATGCCACAGCTCAAAGCCACATATTAAAATCCACATCCTCTGCTGACCACCATCTCCACGCTGACGATACTTAACTTTATTATCTCCTTCTGCCCAGGCTGCTTTCCACCTCCATTGCACAATTGCTCCATGTAGTCAGCCAAATCGTTAGATGGATGTCATCCAACATCCTGTCATTGAACACTTCCAAAACAAAATAAATTATCCTTGCCCCCCCCTCCCGACCAAATCAAGAGAATACATGATCCTTCCATACATCTATCCACTGACTCATCGTCTCTCACCTTCACATCTAATTCAATCTAGTTGTTATTATTGACCCAAATCTTTCCTTCTCAAACCATATCACCAAACTGTAGCGCCCTACATGTAGCTTCATGCATCATTATGATGATCTTCGCCGCATCTGACCCATGCTTGCGTCGTTCTTTTATTTCCTCGCGGATTTAATTCGCGGGTTGAATACGAGATAGAATTAAGCAAGCACGAAACATTTGCAAGGAGAAAATTATGTATCATAATTATGAAAAATAGTTTTCATAAACCAAATATAGTTTCAGTTTTCGTCTTATCTATTTTCGTTTCGTTTTAGTTATGATTGCTGCGTTTTTCGTTTTCGTTTTCGTTGAGAGCCTAATTTCGTTTTAGTTTTAGTTTTCATAGTACGAAAACGTTTGATTTTCGTTAATTACACTTTTTGTTTTCGTTAACGAAAACAACACTATAGTCCTCATTATATTCAGCTAAGACAAAAAAGCAATCCGCATGCATTTGCTAACTTCTCCTTTACTACTAAACAGGGTTGTTCAGAGTCCAAGTATCGAGGCAGCTTAGCCTACATTGTGTTCCTTGGGCCAGAAGACACGATATAACTTAGGCAAGAGCCATCTATATGGCCTACTGATGGCTCTGGCTTAGGCCAACTATGTGTATAGCCATTTGACGCTTTGATGCCCACGGCGTCTATTCAATTATGGAAAGGAGTTGCCAACGACGCAACGAATCGTTCCGCTGCCAACGAAGACAGAAATCCTCCAGAAATGCGTCATCTAACGACCAATAGGCCACCGAATAATTTAAATCACACTCTGCTATGCCAATCGAATCGTGGTCCTGTCAGTTGACATTTAGGTTCAGTTTCAAGTAGAAGTTGCTCGAGGGTTTCACTCTGGGTCTCTTCTCGTATATATTAGTCTCTTTGTCTGTGTGTTTATCTATCATTCATTCAGTCAGTCTATCCGGACTATTGTCAGTCTTTTTGTCGTATTATATATGTCAAATTAAGAGTTTCTGTATCCAACATAATTTCAGAAAAAGAAGCGCAAGACTAAAACTAAAAAAATGCCCAGAAAGAATGAATGCGACTGAAGAGGAGGAAGAACAAAGAAGCCGAATGTATGTGAAGCTGTCAAAGTAAGATAAGAAATTAAGAAATAGGATACGGACTTTTTTACGGAGTGGTTGGCGAAGTGTGAAAGTGTGGAGAGGAAGCAACGAGACGTGGACAGTATAATAAGAGAGTAAAGCTTAGATAAAGAAGGTGACGTGACATTTGGTGAAGAAGTTGCTCTCGAGGATTTCCTGGGTTTGGCTGCTGCGGCTTCTGGTCGCGTTAATTACCATCCGGTGAACAAACAATGCCCGACACGTCGTCAGTCTATGGACTCTTTTGATTAAGAGCAACGTCTAGACACACATAGACAAACACATTGACACAAACACACCCATCCATGCACACGAACGCACGCGTATTAGAAGACCATTCAAGACTGGAAGCTTTGATTTGCAGCAACACTCTCTCCTTGGACTCTCAATTCAATTCACAAATGAACAACAACGCCGAATGTGCCCTGACAGTCCATTAATCGTCTTTCTGAGAAAAAGTCAGTCTTGATTAATTTCTTCATTCATTTAGACACTTGTATTATATAGCGCTTGTCTTCGAGAACCTACTCAGAGGCGTTGCAGTTGCTTACATTAATTATAAGAATGAAAATTCACTCGTTAGCAAATACCAGTCAGGAAGCAACAGATTTATCTGTGGCGAGTTCAAGAACACTGTGTAAAATTTGAAAGTAGGTCTGCGCTTATATTAAAAGTTGGAGTTCTCTACCCTGAGGACCGAATCGACCGAACACCTTGCAGCTCTAAGAGCTACAGCATGCTGTTCATTTGACCACAGATACTTCCTCGTACATTATATTATTAATATATACTAGGCCCTATACAGAATATGCCTACATGTTTAATTTAAAATCATCCAAAGCAACAGGAACACGAACTATAGGCCAATACCGATCCAAACCTATTGCATCTTACATAATTCTCGTTAATCTCACATGAAAGTAGCTAACCCTAACCCTAACCATATAATACACTGCATATACACAAGAGGTAATATGTACAAGAAACATTTTTAGTTTGTGTCAAGTCACTTTCTTAACCTAAAAACTCTGTAGGCTATCTCTGGGCTTTTGAAAAGATTATATATATCCTGCCATTTATATATGTATATAAAGTGCTAAAAAGACAGTGTAAAAGTTCTACATAAATATTGACACGAAAGCGTGCTCAATTAATTACACATAGACGTCTTCTAATATTTTTTCTTAAACTTAGACCGTTGAGTCGACCTCTATCCGGGAGACGAACAGATTGCCCCTCCTCAAAGAATCGCACCCCGGAATATTTGCTCCCCACCTTTAGCCTATTATGTATATGCTAGCTGCCCCATGGATATATTACGAATGAGACAAAATTTCCCTGGGGACAAAGATGGCGAGTGTTTATTCGCCTTCTAATGAGACTCCGACAATCAACTGTATTGTAGGACGAATTCCGCACTGAAAGCAGCGAATCTTTGTCAAGAGCTGCTTTCTTTTCAGCGAGTCCATTTCCTGCTGTCCAACTCTCTGTAAAGCTTTCACTTCCGTGACGCACCCGATATCACACGTCAAACTCCGTTTCACACAAATCGCCAAATGCATACGCAGTACGCCACTATAACAAAGCCTTTTCTTATCGCTCTTATGACGCAATTTCCTATTAATCTCGGCCAGCACCATTTAGCAGCGCTGCAACATTTAGCCAGATTTATGTCTGATTTTCTGCATTTGCTACGATTCAAGGCGTTCTAAAATTATAGTCGCTTCAGAATAGGCCTACATCTAGGATCATCTATTATGTAATAGTAAATATTATAATGTACATTAACAGCGAGAGATGGAAGAGAGAGAGAGATACTAAATGAGGTGCTCTGACAACATGGCTATGAATGTGGGAGAGAGAGG
>JAQFXW010005629.1:0-10289 GCA_034693945.1 Dendrobaena attemsi
GTGGGTGGGATTCGAACCCACAACCTTTCGGTTGCGAGGCGGCGACCTTCACCACTACACTACCGCGTCCCATAATAAGTATAGCGTTGCAAGTCTAACATTATTTTCTGTTTATTAATATTCAAACTGTATGTCTAATAACTATATAGATTGTATCCAGGTATATCGTGAATGAAAAGCTTAGATAGAACTGCCATGGGAGTCACTCCCCATGGGGGGGGGGGTTAACATCCCTTTTATTTTCCCTTTTCTGCCTTTCATTGATTCTTTTCGTGTGTTAGGCCCTATGCTACTGAATATATTTGATGTCAATTGTTCAGGGTTTTAAATAATTGATCTAGTGTTTATTGATCGATTTATTGATTGGTGGTCATGAATTACTCCATGAATCGAATTTAACTGTTGGGTTGTGATGTGTGACACTGTGGCACAGTGAAATATTCGCCGCCGTGCATCCGAAGGATCGCGGGTTCGATTCAGACCCAAGTCATACGACGGAAGCTTGAGCGATGCTTCGGCGTACAAGTTCCGACGCACCTTCGGTCTGTAATCGGGACAGACTCTGAGCAGTAATAGATTTGAAGAGGCGGTATAAGAAATTTGGAAATAAATAAATAAATCTAATGCTCCCATCCATTCGGCAACTCGCTTTGATAATGAAGTCAAGCGAAAGAAATCTGACTGTTCCTCTGGCAGAGTTAACGGAAGTGAACACTGAATAAGTTTGCTAGTCGTTATCCTAACACCATTCTTAAGATGCACGAGTCATGTATGTAAGTATGGCTCATTGTAAAAGCGCAGGGTAGAGTAAACAAAAGTAGTGTCTAACATCTCAAGAAATTCACTACTTTGTCGTGAACGAAATAAAATGGGGTAGGCTACTTTTTGTTATAATGAATAGGGAGAAGAGTCACGCTTTTAAGAAGATCGAGAGGTTGGGGTGGTGCTGGTGTAGTGGTGTAGTTGGTCGCCTTGGGTCCGAAGGGTCGAATGTCCGAATCCATCTCAAATGACAGCGTACAGACCTTCACAAAGTCCTTCTCAGGCTTCACTTGCAGTTACTCTGCTGGAAAGGGGATTAGTAATAGATAAGGCATCGGTTTGAAGAATGTAAGATCTTAAGATGGTCTCCAGAATTCTCGGGATTTATTCAACCTTCACTTCTCAGATGACGTAGCAAATGAGGCGCTTTGGGGTGATACACCTTACTCAACATCAGCGTTTCAGTGTGCAATCGGGAACGCCTCCGGGTAGTAGTAGACTTGAGTATGCGCTATATAAATCTCCAAAATAAATAGTAAACGATGAGGCGCAATATAAATAAACGCTAAAGTGAATGAATGCATTTCTTCCTTGATCTCGTCACATATTTATACTTACCAATCAGACGCCGTCCCGACTACATTCATTCATTTCGGAAATTTATATAGCGCCCTTATAGGAACCTACTCAGAGGCGCTCCCAGCCCAGCCACCGTTAAATAGGTGAGATTTAAGCGACTTGCAAAAAGTAGATAAGGTGCTCTTTCTGAGCACCTTATCTACTTTTTCTACTTTATCTACTTCTCTTCCATCTTCGACTACTTCCCCAGATGTTATGACACTTTTGACTTTTTCTTTACTCAGTATAATATCTGCAGCAATGTATTTTTAGTTTCAAGAGATCCTCCCATTTTGCTCTTGAGCCTCATGGCGGGGTCAACTATCTAGAATTTGCAGTACTATGTTTCAGCTTAATCGTGCATGGAGACGTCTTTTCCGCAAAGAACTTGATCGTGCATATACACGATTTTGCAGATAGATTCGCAACAGCGCGAAAAAATCTAAACAAAATATTAATAGATAAAACTTATCGGATGCTGTAGCCATTAATGATAACATCTTGACTTGCCTGCTGTCTTCTTCCAGTTAATAAGTTTCCACTTAGTACATTAAAAATAGTAACTCAACAATTTTCTTCGAAAACGTTGGGGGACAAATGCATGGTACGTCCCTCCCACATTATAAAGTGGGGGGATTGTCCCCTCGACCCCTTCCCGGGATCGCCGCATATGCTCAAGGTTCCTTAGCAGTAGCTCAGGTCTGAACCAAACTAGGGTTGCTACGGTCGCGAGCCTTCAACCGCAGTTTAGATACCCAAGACACCTTAAAAACTGACTATTGCCTTGTTATAAATAAATGAATTTCTTCTGACGAATGATTAAGTTCAAGTATTGAAGGCGCTACCTGTCTTTGAAATTACACGTTGGGCAAGAAATTTAAAATCACAAACTTATTTTCAGGTTTGAGATAGGATTCTTTTATACGATGCAAATCGGATTGTAAAGAACCATGTATACACCAGAAAAACAGTATTCAATGGTACTATATAAGAGTTTAATGCTATTTTTCAAATTACAGTATTTGAAGCGAACTGGAATATTGTTTTATGGTCATCGGTAACTTCATTCAAGCACCAAAATAATAATTACAATATCTAATAAACTACGAATCTTCAAGCCATGTTAAAATTGCTTCTGTAATTGCAGCATGACTTTTAAGCGTAAAGACAGACGCTTAGAACATAATTAATTCCTTAAATTATAATTTAAACCAATTGACTTCGCTTTAACGCTTTTCACGCTTTTGCCTTTCGTGGCTCTTTTGTGCAGCCGGGACTTGCTGAGAGTTAGGCTGCGATGACGATGCGGATCTCTTAAAAATAATTATTTCATTTTAGTATACAACTAATTATAGATTCCATAGAATAAGTAGCTGGTTCAATTAGGCCCCCTCTTTGGGTATCCGAGGGTTAAGGAATAAATTATTATAGCGTACTTGTAAAGTTGTAACATGGTAAATTGAAGTCAATCAATCAATTAATCGCATTTGTACAGCGCCTCTTCAAGATCCCTACTCAGAGGGGCCTAATCTATTTTGCCCCGACGGTAATGACCTCTACAGTTGTCATAAGCTGTTGCTAAACTGATGAAAAAACACACATGACAAATTATTGGCAAAGGTAAAAGTAACAGTCAATAAAATCAACGTATGAACCTCAATCAAGTTTGCTAGTAATAATTATTTATGTATGAATAATGCTATAGGTGTATGCGATCGGAAAATTAAATGCTCTCTTTGGAAACCCTTAAAATGGGTAACTTTAGTTTTATATAAATTCATCCGCAATAGGTAATTTATTCTCGAGTATCTATGTCAAAACATTGCCTCAGAAAAGTCATTATCCCTTATTAGTTCGCGAGTTCGAAGTAAACGATCTGCTGAGATGTTTTTCTTCAGAGTTGCTGAGGGAGCATACAAACGAGCATTCTGACTGTTCTTAGGTGAGGATATGGTAAACAATTTCTCGTCCGTGAACCACATAAAATTTACCATCGGAGCAGGATAGCGATCCAGCAGTTGCCTTGAACGCTCAAGCCGTGCGTGCCTATTGGCTTCTGTTAATTCTGTCGCTTGCCGTCTTTTTAAACATTTCAGGTCAGACAATTCGATGCACAGAGGTTTTTGAAATGCCACTCTCTTTCGAGCAATTTCTCTTATCGATAGATGTGATCGTGGTTTGTCTTCTTGACTTAAGACAAGCTCTTCGACATGTTCGATGCTTTCATTTATCCGTGCGGTTCTTGGTCTACCGCTACCCTCGAGTCGCTCAGACGATCCAATTAAGTCAATTTTTCTGAAAAGCTTCCTTTGACCGCCTAATTTCCAACCCTTGTCCGGAAATTTTCGAATTAACCTTTTTCAACTGTAATGTTTGTTTTTTCGTAAAAACTTAATAACAATTTTATCTTCTTTACTGAATGCTATTTTCTAACACTTGTTTATCTATAACTTGCAATTTGACGACATCATTTTGACGTACTTCCTTAGTGGGGACCTTTCATTATTTGATTATTCACAACTGTCTAGCGTCAACCGAAATGCGAGCAATTCTGATTGAAGGACTTTCACTAGGCTTTTAATTGTCTTTTTCTTTTCGATGACCTGTTAAACACGATTTGATTTGAAGCATCGAAAGTTACTCGAGACAGTTTAGGTCTCTTGGTGTTTCAATTGTGTAGTATTTAGCATGCTGGACTGTTACTTGGGAGATCCTGGTACAAATTCCTATCAGAACCACATTTTTAAATGTCTACTCCTCTATTATAAGTACACTGACCATACACCGTCAGAGAGAAGATGAAATGACTAAGAAGAGGAGTGGCCAGTGGCCACCAGCCTTCATATGCGGAAACTAATAATATAAAGTCACCAACATTTCATAGTCCTAGTTGTGTCAGGGTTACCTTAAGAGATTTCTTTCTTCTGAGTCAACTTGTATGCCAGTCGTGACTTGGCTGCCCTGCAGTAAAGAATTTCAATGTGTTCAGACCAAATGTAAAAGTATTATTTTTAACCAGTTACATCAAGTGAGTGAATTAAGTAAACAATATTATGCATATAATTGTAAGGCTAATATTGTCTTCTTGTAATGGAATCGGGTTGTTGGCTATATTCACCCAATTATACCCACAGTGGGCGATCAGGAATCTATTGTACATGATGCAGCCATTTAAAGGAATTTTATTTGTAGGCATATATCTATCTAAAGCATTTTTACACTAATTAAGAATGCTCACACTCAGTCTCTACATGTGTCTTTAATAATTTACTATCTCACATTGGCAAACTAAAGTCAAATCAAATTAGATTTAAATGAATCCCAAGTTACTCAATGATACTAATAATTGGGGATCATTTTGTAATTTTATTTGTTTTATTGTTAGATCAGCTCTGAAATATCTTGTACTCTGTTTCACACTGTGCTTAAGTTTTGCTAGGCTATTTGGAGATTTGCCTACTGGGTTCACATAGCACACATATTCACAGTTATGTGGCTTTCAATTTGGTTTGAGAAGAAAGCAGATTGTAACTTTGCAATAATATTCATAGAGTAAAATCTGTTGGCAGTTGAATATTACATAAAGCATGGTTCTGTGGTCAGTGTTTGTCTGCTACATATTATCGTAAGCATTTGACATGCTATAAGTATGGATTGTAATGTAAGCCAATAATAAAGAATGTACCATTGTACCTCCTTGTAGTTTTGAAGGTTTTGATAAACAGGTACAGCGAGTGCTTTGCTGTGGTCATGATTTTCAGAGTGTTTGATATGAATTTTGTGATGAAGTGCAAGAGGTTCGGGTTTATCTCCTACGTACTTTGCTCCTTATGTAGATGGTATAATGGTATAATTGTCTCTCTAAAAGTAGGTCTAGTATGATATTTAAATTGTAATGTATGCTGATGATTTGTTGCAAAATTTTAACCACTTTTTTGACTAGGCTTCAAATAATTTATCATAAAATTTGTTAATTGGAAGCTTACTATTTAAATTTAAAATCCTATGTGACAGAAGTCAAAGATTTTTAGGATTAGGCACGCTTGTTATTTCTGTGTTGGTTTGGCTGTATTTGGCCTGTTATTATCGCAAAAGTATTTTCAAGTCTTTTTGATTGCTGGGAAGGGAAGTCTCTAGATATTATTCTGTCTAAACTGAAATGATATATGGATGCAATGATCCTTGTTACACTTGTTGTAGGTGCATATATAAGTCACTCCTTGTTTATGGTTTTGAAAATCTTGTTTTTTACCAAGGCAAATTTACTTCGACATAATGTTTGGACTAGAATATTTTGAAAGTTGTTTCACGTGAGTGACAGTAATTGCCCGAGGGATATTGCAATTCAATCTGAATGTCTACATATAAATCTAATGCCGAAAGACTGACTGTTAACAAAAGAGTGCCATTCATGCAGGTTAGGGACCCAAACACACAGACAATTATTCAGAGGTCAGTCTATTAACAGTCCTGCAACGAAGGACTAATCAGATTTAAGTATCATTATAATCAAAATGCATCTAGGAGTTTTTGGATGAGCGGAAGGAATTTGTGTACATTTCCTAAAAGAGAAAGAAATTACATGTTTCGACGAAAATTGTCCAAGATTCAAAGAAGAATCCCCAAATGTTTTTTTGGCTATGTCTCTATAGGTATCGATTCCAACTGTCCTTGGAAATTCTCACCAAAGAAATAAAATGTTGCACTTAATTTATTATTTTGCAAGCCAATTCAAATACACTGTTTTCCTCAAAATGATTCAAAGTAGCTTCTACTTTACTGAATACTGACCCTTGCTGATACTCCAATCCCCTAGTCTGGCTAGCTTTAAAAGACAACTACACTCTTGTTTGTTTTCTGTGAAGGAACAATGTAGCGATTGACTGTTTCACCAAATAATACACTCTAGTGTACATGTTTGCGCTGTCATTCATTGATTTGAATTTAATGATGATTTTGTAGTCTTACAATTTAGTTAAGTTTATATTTTACACTGTTATTAATGTTATTCTAATTAGCAATTGATAAATCTGCTTGATTGACTTTTGGAAATAATGACTTAGGGCCCTCTGCAAGTCTGCTATCAAGGTTTTTGTAAGAATGAAGAATGCAAATGATTTCATATCTTTGTACATACAGGATGCTTGCCACTTTTTACTAAGGCAGTTTACATTTTGTATCAAATCTGATACCAGTACCTACATAGTATTTGCGGAATTGTATGATCTGTTTGCTTCTGGGCAAAAAGGTTGAGCACTCTGACAGTGACTCTGTGACAGTTCTGTTGTATAATAAAGCTGGAGCATATACGGTATGCTGTGCTGTGGGAAGGTTTGCTTCTACTTACGGAACATTATCGTTTAGAGGCATGATTACAAATTGTCGGATTTATTAATAATTTAGATAATTTTCGTTTGTTGATGAAAATAATTTGATATCCCAGTTTAATATCTGTGAACATCCAATTTGTTTTTTCTTTGTACTTTGTCGTTTATAGGCATGATTACAAATTGTCGGATTTATACATAATTTAGATAATTTACGTTTGTTGATAAAAATAATTTGATATCCCAGTTGAATATCTGCGAACATCCAATATGTTTTTTCTTTGTACTTTATCGTTTATAGGCATGATTACAAGTTGTCGGATTTATATATAATTTGCGTTTGTTGATGAAAATAATTTGATATCCCTCCCAGTTGAATATCTGTGAACATCCAATTTGTTTTTTCTTTGTACTTGATCGTTTATAGGCATGATTACAAATTGTCGGATTTATACATAATTTACGCTTGTA
This sequence comes from Dendrobaena attemsi, assembly GCA_034693945.1. NCBI lineage: Eukaryota > Metazoa > Annelida > Clitellata > Crassiclitellata > Lumbricidae > Dendrobaena > Dendrobaena attemsi. The sequence goes on from JAQFXW010005629.1 coordinate 7,179, forward strand.
GATGAAAATAATTTGATATCCCAGTTGGATATCTTTAAACATCCAATTTGTTTTTTCTTTGTACATTCAATGGACTCTGTATTAAGTTTTTATTTTACACGCTCTTTAATAAGCTGATCAGTGCCTTGTGCTTAGCTTTCGAGTTGCACTCAGTGCCTTGTGCTTAGCTTTCGAGTTGCACTTAGTTTGAAAACTATGATTACGCTTATGCATTGTCTTTTCTGGTGGTTTTTTCATGTTAGCAACCGAGGCATCTATGTTATAAACGCGAAGAACTTATTGGTACCTGAGTAACCATTCACTACCTGTTGCTTCTTATGTAAATGTTCTAAAGGCTACTTACTCACCTATGTGGTTTATTTTATTTTTTTAGAATAAGTATCACGTTGTAATATGCTGAAAGATTGTTTGCAGTTTGGAATTATGGATCTGTTGAACAATATAATTTGGAAATCTGGAACTGCTGAACATTATAATTTGGAAAATTTTGATGGAACTGCAGTTTTAATATGAACGAATTGAACTTACAATTGAAATTTTCTGAAACCAAAACCAGATTAAAACAGATTTAATGCATTATTTGCTCATGGACGATGCTTTGTTAGTTAATGGAGTTTATACAAATGCCTGTTTAATTGAATATTTTATGTTCTTACTGTTTGTGTAATTATTAATGATAATAAATGATGTTCAATGCCAAGCCTGTTTGAATCTGTGCACACCAGTTAAAGTTCCCATGGTAGCTAGAGACATAGATATCTGAGAAATAATTATTAATCTTCAATTCACAAGATGTTGGTATTAAGCACAATGCTATTAAATATAGGATGAACATCACTGAGCATATAGTTGATCACTGCTGTCCAAAGTTGGTGAGATCAAGGGCCACACAAGAAATTATTTTTGAAGCCGAAGGCCGAACTGGTAGACTCGAATTTCAAACAAGTTTAGTGCGTCTAGGGAACTGGATGTTCATAAATGTTGTCAAATGATAAGCCATGTGATGAACACATAGTAGGCCTTTCTTCATTTGTTCACAAATTGCACAAATTTAGCAGCTTAGGCAGGCCACTTAAAACGTTTTGTTTTCTTTGATTAGTTTAGCACGCTCAGCACTTATAATTTGTAGCACAGAGTACTGCAATGGTTCACCATAACCATCAACACTTGAACGTGGTTTTTGGTTAGTTATAAGTTTGGCTTGCAGTTTTCCAGAACAAAATTTTCATTCTTTGTCAGAAGATATAAACTCTATGTGAGTCCTATTAGAAATGCAGTCGTCTGCCAGATTTCTTGTGTCTAATGGCACGCATATAATCTGCTTGCATACTTACTTGTGTCATGCATTAGCTGTTCTCTGACTGGGTTTGCCAATATGCTTCCACAGATCATGAGCAGCTATGGGCTTAATTTTGAAATCAGCTCAACATCCCAATACAGTGCGATGACTTAGTTTTTGGGCAGTTTTCTTCTGTTGCTTGACAATGTCTATCACCAATCATGTTGCAAACAGCATCATGTGCTGAGATGGGGAGAGCCTCTGGGTAGCACCCTGGAAGAGGCGCTATATAAATGCTTTAAAGGAATGAATGTAATAATCATGTTCATACAAAACTACATTACATTGTGTACAGATTTTTTACAACAGAATCTTTAGTAACCGGTCAAGTATAATTTTAGTGCTCAGGGTGGTATTAGGAGCCAAGAACCCAAGATCTGCTTTGCAATTTTTTTATTCATTCATTTCTATATTGCCTCTACAAGTCTGCTACTACTCAGAGGTGGTCCCGACTACAGCCCCGAGTTATAATGCCTTATAATGCCGAATCACTTTGAGCATTAGCTAATGAAAGACTTGCTTACGGTCCCTACAGTACACAGTGGATTGGAATGCAATGTAAGATGATTGACCACACTTGTCTTACAAGGAGATTTTGCAGAAGACTGCCTGAATGAAATATGCAGTACCAGATGTATATTCACTATATATGGCTAGAATGATGCATACCACTGTCAATTTCCTCAGATACTTGTGCTTCATCATGGTGAAGTGATTAATCAGTGGCTCTGAATTGAGTGCATTTGATTGTTATATGAACCTCCTGGTGCACACCACTACACTGTCAGAGAGCTTCAGCTTAGTCTATAAAAGTTAGTCGTAATGAAGTCATAGGAAATTAAATGAATGAAAATTAAATGAATGACAATTCATTTACATTAATTGGGTTCGAGTCACCTCAAAATTGGCATATTCATATCAAGGTTGATAGCTTAAAGCATTTTCAATAAGGGTCTTCCATTAATTATATCAACAACATAGGAGAGTTTAGAAAAGTTTGATAGGCCTAGTTGTTTGAAAGTCAACAAAAACAATAAAAATATTGTTTGCAATTAAATAAAAGAGTTGTGCTTCGTAAAATGACAAATGAAAATATAAGTCCTAAGAGCGGCGAAGATCTTTTATCTGCATTATAAATCAGACAGGAAAAGTATTTTCTGGATTTTAATTTCTATTTTTAGAGTTATTTTATCAACATTAATTCAATGGCCTAACCAGGATTTTATCTATTGTAATAAAATCAACTGAAATCAATCATTTTATTTTTATCAGTCTGAAGTCTCAACTGAATTAATCGTAAATGGAGTATTTTTCTGAACGTCATCCGAAAATCTTAAAACCAAAAAAACATTTAAAAAACAAAAAACTTTTAATTTCCCACGATCCTGGTTTTATCCATCCCCAGGTGATTTAAATCCAAGGGCGGAATTTTCGTGTATTTTTATTTGCACTCTAATGTGATATAGATCTATGTGGATATGTAGTCAATGTTGTTGCTGGAGAGGATCTATAACCAAAGATGGACTAAACGGAAAAATCATGGAAGCAACGAAGGAATCATTTTTCTTAAAGTATATGATCTCGTGTTTAGCAGCTTCGATCGCCGAAAGCGGTAGGTAAATTATGTATCTCAAGCGTATTGTTAGCTGTTTTCCCGCTTCTGTTACGCTGCCGCTTTTAGTTTTATCATCGATAACAGGGGCGGATCCAGGATTTCTGGTTAGGGGGGGCGTAAATACTACCAATCCAATACCGTAAATATATATATATAT
>JAQFXW010005630.1:0-10285 GCA_034693945.1 Dendrobaena attemsi
CAGTCTCCCCCCCTATTTCTTAAAATTATACATTACAAAATGTTTCCCCCTGTTTTCCACTGGGCGCACCCGCCCCCGCTTGGTATAGGGATAGAAGCCTCCGCGTGCAGTTACTGAGATACAGTGAATGACTCGATCAATAGCTGGATTAATAGCGAGCGTCGTGGGGCAGACTGAAATAATAGTAGGCCCAGAAAGAAATCTGTTTCTTCTGTCTGTTTCTTCTATAGAATTAAGCTTATAATTATAATCATAAACATGCACTTTTCCACCTAAGGGCGAAAGAGGATATTAGATAGGCCCACCGGCTTTTTTACTCTGCCGGAAGAGGATTGGTCATCACCGTATAATTATTATTGAACCAAGGTTCGAGGGTACGGAGGTCTACTATACGTATTCTACTATTTGAAAGGTAGGGTACGTACGTATTTTAACGTACCCTATTTTAGGGTACGTAAATAATACGTGGATCATTGCTTGTTATAATTATGAATGTTCAGTTTAACTTAAGCAAGCAATCACCACTCAGTATACAGCCTAGTAAATTGCTGCCATGATATACTGTAGGTCTAGGCTATGTTTATCCAGCATAAACATAGGTCTACATAAACATAGATGTCCAGATTATACGTACTGTAGGATATGGGTCGCCGAATTAACCACGAATAACATGTTCGTGTATGAAACGTAGGCCTGCCATAATTATGCGTATTTTTTATTTGAAATGTACGTTGTACGTTTTAACGTATTCTATTTTAGGGTCTTCGCTGCTCATCCGACATCTCTCGACGCAGATCATTACAGAAAACGTATTTTTGTCTACGTCGAAATAACGAACCTATATAGACAGACGTTGTCTTACTAAATTGTCCAAGTTACCCAGCAGCAATTATCGTCACAAGGCACTTGAGATCAATATCATTTTAGTAGTGGAAGTTGTTATTTTCGTACAGAGACTAGAGTTGTGAAAGTGGAGTTACTGTAGTAGTAAAAGTCTACAGGGTGATTTTAAAAATGGTCCCCTACATTTGTTTGCTAATATTTCGGTCAAAAGTAGGCCTGCGAATTTATAAATAAAGTTTTACAGGATGAAAGGCAATTCTGCAAAATATATGTCACAGAACAAAACTTATTCAACTTTTTTGTAATATTTGTATTTGTTGTGTTACACTGTTTGATTCATCAGAATAAGTTACAAAAGGTGATCTCGCTAAAAGTGCTGTAACGTTTGGTGCGTTTAAAATATGTTTAAAAAAATTCGTCATTATAATATGTAAGTATGAATTACCTTCCAGTCTGTGAAATTTAGTAGTATCCCTTGCAACCGACTTCATTTGTTCTTTTCAAACAATAATAATTATAGTGCGTTCGAAGTTTCATTTCGAGTTAAAAAGTTAAAATAAGAAACGGAAAAGAAGACTAACCAACCAATCCCTCTACTTGGTATATTTAATGCGACTAATACGACCAAATAATATTCAATGCGCTCGGTCGTGTTCCGAGCGCGGTATAAATGTCGGCGCACGCTATTAACGTTTCTTTCCACTTCACGATCGTCATCGTCAGTCAAGGTCGTTTACCATACCATTAGCATATAAGCGAATTATGTTTATTGATCCATAATTCAAGCGATGTTACGATCGAATTTCTTTGAATTCTTATGCTTTGATTGTGCATGTAAACATTTTAATACTAAATCTTTAATAACTGAAACTTTATTTAAAATTTTATGTTTGTGAGACAGAATATCCTGATTGTTTAGAGGTGAATAATGTAATTTCCACTTCCCACTTAATTTTATCATTCATTAAGAAAGTAGAAACATTCCTACTTCACCAGCCATGTGGAGGGGGAGAGGAGTAGATGGCGCCAGAGGAAAACCTGGATGGACAACATAAAATAAGATCTAGAAAATAAGAACATGAATATGCGGAAAGCCATGGATAACATTAGGATCGAGTTGTGTGGAGACAGCATGTCAAGGCCTCATTGTCGTCGTGGCCAGATGGAGAACAATGTTGATGATGATTTAAAAACACTTGAAGCTGTGATTCTTATGCTTCCATTTTATTCAATATAATATGTCAATGTTGTATTTCTGTTCACGCATGATTTATACAAAAATGGTTTGTTTGCAGAAACTTTGACTCAAACTCAGCTACAGTACAGAGCTCTGCGCGAAGAGATGGACTCATGTTTGCACAATCTCAGTACAATGTAACTCTGCTACCAGTATAATTTGGTGTCATGACAACTCGCTCATGACAATTCGTTCACCGACAAATCGTACACGGATAACTCGTTCACGACAATTCGTTCACTTTTATATCCGGCTTCCAATCGTAGTTATATTTTCATTTTTCATCCCACTTCGAGTTTAATTCAGATTTTTATCACTTGTGTAATCAAATTTCATCTCACTTTAAGTTTAATGTAGATTTTAATCACTGTGATTTGTCGGTGAACGAATTGTCGTGGAACCGCAGAATTTGTATCTTTCAGTATTTTTCATAGGCTTCTGATTTTATTTATTTTTATTTCTGCATGTTTTCTGCAGCAGTACTTTTGTTACTTGCAGTACCTTTTACCATAGCTAAGTCTTTTCTGTTGAGTAGTATTGAATCTTGAAAGTGCTTCTCAGTCATAACGTGGTGATGTTTTGTTAATGTGGAAATGTTAGCTAATTGTAATGTACTTATTGTTTTCTTATATGCCTATGATTTGTATGTTACGTGTTTTGCAAACTTGAACTGGGATGTAGATGACTCTAGTAATGATTTGTTCTTGATTATAATGATTATTGTTACTGCAATTATAAATAGGGCTGCTTCGACCTACATGTAATATCACAAGACTACAATCTGAAATAGATTGGTTCTCATTCGTTGGCAATATACAGTGTGAGGCATCAAAAATGATTTTTTGTTAATATTGCGGTCAAAAGTATGAATATTTAAATAAATTTCAGAGGCTGAAAGGCAATCATATTTACGTAATTATGGCTACCAAATTTTATCAAAATATTTAAAACAGGACAAAAGTTATTCAACCTTTAGCAGAATATTCACTGTTTTCTGATTGTTCAAAAGCGTTTCACAGTTTTTTGCTTATATTTCTGCCAAAAGTAAACATTATTTAATGAAATTTCCTAGGCTTAAAGGCAACGTATACATACGTATAGCGACAAAATTTTATTGAAATGTTTAAAACAACGACTAAGCTGTCCAATAACTAAATATACAGGAGTTTATATGGCAACAGTTTATGGGCTCGACTCTGTTCGTTTTGTGATTTTAATGTTTTTATGATTTGTTACACACATGTTTTCATAATTATGTTGCTTATCATCTTATGCAATGATTATGGCACTCAACAGCCTTAAAGCATAACTAGCAGAATATTCCAGTGCAATGTCCTCTACAGCTTGTGGAGTTTTACCAGATTTATCTGCTTTATATATCTTCTTGCATAATTGCATTTATTCCAATAAATCATGTGTGTTTCTAATTCGTTTTTATATGATTTTAATTGTGTCTGATTCCAACCTGCTTTCTGGTTTAATTTGATTTAACTGTTAATGTACAGGATATGGGCTTGACTCTGCTTGTTTGTCAATTAATTAATTTGTCAATTAATTAATTGTTTGAGTGAGATCCTTCACCTGAATTTAATAGGCACCACACCAAAATAAGTTACGATGCTATGCTTATACTGATTTGAGACATAATTATCTTTTCATGAGCCAACCCTGTACAAGAAAGTTTGACTTGATGAACCAGACTATCGTGTTACACATGGGTAGGGACGAAATGGTGGTGAACAGAATATGCCTCATAGGGGAATAAGTAAGACAAAGCCAAGCTCTCTAAAACCTATTAATTTTAAGGATTAGAATAGGACTTTGTAAAACAAATACAAGTACAGTGTATTGCATTTCAGGATAATAATAATAATCTTTGTTTATTCAAATTTATACTGGCAGGATCTTTTGTACAAGTAGGCCTAAGACCGGATCATTGCAAGCTAACGTTATGCAGAAGACACAGTTAACCATTGGCAGCAATCTATTCTACATTTTTATTTTCAGTGACGGAGGGTTGTCTGAATGCCTGAAGCGACCGTGTAGGGAACACGCGCATTTAACCATTTCTGCTATTATCTTCTAACTATCATACCCATGTCAAGATAATTTGAGCATTAAAATATAAAATTTAGCCTAGATCTAGTCGACGTCGACTAATGATCCGTTTTAAAGTTTTTAATCTATTTTATATAATTTTATCTGAATTGAATTGCAGTATAAGTAGACCTAACTAAATTAATAGTCTTTTATATTGTTATCGAACCTTAGCATCAAACTTGACGTACAAAGTTATCACAATTTTATATTGGTAGACGTAATGCGTTCGCCTCTAAAGTAAAGGATATAAATGGAGCGTAAAATAAAATAATAATGCATAATTATTTTCAAAAGAGTATTAATTCGTGCATATCGTTTGTTTTAAGAATATTCGTAATGACGTGTTTAGTAACGTGAAGAAACAGAATTGATACTCCTGAATTGAGCTACATAAGACCGTGTTGCATCCGAAATATATATTCCATGGATCAACTAAGCTCCCCGTAGGATTAAAGGCGGAAATTTTAAATAAATAAAATATGCTAAAATTTACCATTATTATTTTATGAAGTAATTTATTTGTATATTTGCCAGATAATCTAGTTTTTACTTACGTCTTAAGTTTTGCGTATTTGTCTATAAATAGTAACAATACATTAATTGCATGTTTATTGACCTAATTTTTTATACAGAGAGTGGCGTACTGTTGTAAACTTGTAGTCCAAGGTCTGACGAATTCATTTCTAAAAGCAGCGTAATGATAGGTGATCTATCATTCAATTTCGTTCCTCATCCAGCTTCTGTTGAATTCCAACATTTGCATCACTTTGAGACATCGATTACAATAATGTATGAAATTATAAATTCCGTTAAAGCGATAGAGGAAATATACAGGACATATTTTATTCCGACCGGTTATAACGATACATATTGCTCTCAATTGGCATGCTGCCATTGGTAGGTACAACTAGAAGTAATTTTCCATTTGAGTGAATAGTTCCGGTTTGATTAATTTGCATTGGATAGGGTGTGTTTGAGGACGGCCCTCGAGGACAGCTGAGAACTTAAATAGATTTCCTAGTTTTCGTCATATCAGACACTTAATGGAAAACCCAGAGGTTAAATCGTATTTGAGCGTTTTAAACTCCCATGTTAAGAAATAGCGTCTTAAACTATAGCGATTTGTATCATTGAATTTTTCGTAACCATCCTGCTTCCAGTTAAATATCATTAATATTTTCATCTCTCATCCCACTCCTTATTAACCGGATAAATTGTAAATAACATAGAAAGAGAAGCCGGATGACTGAAGGAAGAAAAATAAAATAATATTATTCAGTTATTATTATCAATTACCAATTTACAATGCAGATATTGTTTCTTTTTGGATAGGTATACAAGTATACATCTATGTGCATAATGGAATAGCAACGTATGTTTTGTTGATTTACAGATCCCGCAAGGTTGATTGTGGTATGTTTGTCCGCTGCGTGCTATCCGATGATGGCCAGTCTCTCGATGTCGTGGAATTGTCAGAGAATCACTGTAATCACATAGTGACCTCTGAAGTCTTCTCACATCTACCGCAACAGAGGCGTTTGCACCCTGTCGACTTGCAACATGCTGAAACCCTACTCTCAGTTCGTGCAAACTCTAAACTTGTCCAGCAGCACTTACAAGCTCAAACAGGGAAAGTGGTTCTTCTAAAGGATATTGCAAACATTGGTTATAGAATCAGACAGCAGTCGATGCCAAATAACCTCACGGAAGTTGTAAAGCAGCTAGTGAGACATGACGACTGCGTAGTTGAGGTGATGACTACAGAAGATAATGTTTTCCGAGGTCTCTTCTATCAAGATCATTACATGCAGAAGGTTTTCCAGTCATATCCAGAGATGTTGTTCTGCGATGCAACGTATAAGCTGTTAGACCTGCGGTTGGCAGTCTATGTTATGCTTGCCGTGGACGGCAATGGCCAGAGTGAAATTGTTGCAGTCATGCTTCTTGCTGATGAAACAGGACCAACAATGTCTGCAGCCATCAAATCCTTTCAAGACCACAACCCAGACTGGACAAAAACGATTTCTGTCATGACTGACAAGGACTTTGTTGAACGAAAAGTTTTCACGGATCTATTCCCAAGTAAGTTTTCTTCCTTCATGCATGTGGATTCTAACTAAAAATAAGACCTGCCACTAATGCTCACGTTTACATGCTTAGGTCTTAACCCCTTTAGCAGCCTGTCTGGTTTGGCACCCGCCGATCTGGTTTGGCACCCGCCAACAACTCTTTACTCGCTGAGCGCTTCCCTCTTTTTACATTTTCAGCTAGAGTTCGAAACTTGGGATCTGACTCTTCTTCGACTTTAACCACCATGGTTCATGCCTATGTTTGTTCTAGAAATGATTACTTAGAATAGAATAGAATTTAGCATCTTACACTGGGTATTTAATTTTAGGTATTATGCAATGTACTGCATATGACTACAAGAAGACTGATAAATGTACTAAACCAGAGTGATAAGTGTAGGCCTAATATTGAGAAACATAAACGTAACACTTTTTGGTTTAACATAATTTAAAGCCTCTTCTCCAGCTTCAGACTTGCCTGTTATTTGAATGTGTGATTAATTGAAAAACTCACGTGTTACAGCTGGTCTAATTAATAGTCAACCTATCAATGTTGAACATGTTCTACAAAATTGATATCTTTAATACAAGTAAACAAACATCAATGGCAGACGAACATTGCAAAATTATCGTTAATTTTGTGTAGTTACCTAAGACCAGCACATTGATTAATCTTATTGTTAGCATAATAGCAGACGACAATTTGGTCTAGAAGCATCTTGGCAGTTCAAGTTCGATTCAACCAATAGAAATCATTTGTCCCCATTAACTCTCCTATTTTATGTAATGTAATATATAATGAGAAAATGTATGTAGGTCCTTCGTGTGTCCATCAGAACCGTTCTAATCATACTGTTTTCCTTTCTAGATGCAGTTTTGCTGATCTGTTTATATCACACATTGCGCTCATTTCGCCGTGAGGTTACGTGTGAGAAAATGGGACTAACTTCGTCACAGCGTGAGCAGTGTCTCACCATTCTGCAGGATCTGGCCTACTCTACAGATGAGGATTCCTACATGAAGAACATGGACCGGCTGGTAACCCTTGGATGTGAAAAAGTCATCAAATACGTGAAAGATTCGTGGGAGCCCATACGCAATGAATGGGTGGAAGGTCTTAAGGCACAACATTTGACTCTTGGGGAAAGCACTAACAATCGATTGGAAAGCATAAATTCGAAGATCAAGAGCGTCTGTTCCAAACATGCCTGCTTGCAGCGCTTCTTTGTTGACTTTCGTAGTTTTCTTTCGTCGATGCGACTTGAACGACGACATCGAGCGCTTATGATCTACACGAAGAGACCCACTGCAGTCGTTGCAACCGAGATGGTTCCCTACATGGATTTCCTTACTCCCTATGCCTTTCATTCAGTTGTGGTCCAATACAACAAGTCCCTTAAGCTGCAGCTGACTTCACGTGACGAAGAGACATTCTCTTTCAATACACACGGAAGCACCGTCACCACGACAGCTGGATCGTGTTTGTGCAGGACCTACTGCAGCAAGCGCTTGCCTTGCCAGCATCTGCTGTTTGTTCGCCGGTCTTTAGGACTTCCCTTTGATGAATCTGTGATGGACAATCGATGGAGCCGTGTCAGCTACATGGCTCACTGCAATTCCATTACCCGTGAAGCAGTCTCAGTCGCTGCTTCAATCACTCTGATAGGGAACGGTGCTCCTGTCAAAGAACCGAGCAAACTATCGCAGGCTGCGAAATATCGCAAGGCTCGGAATCTGACTGACAGCATTGCTTCCCTATGCTCCGAACCTGGAATGACCATTTACAAGCAAAGATGCCAAGTTCTTCAGAAATTATACGAGTCATGGAGTAGAGGCGAAGTCGTCACAATTTCGCATGATACAGCCACTGATCTGGAGGTTCCACTTCCGAATCAAGAAGAGGTCGATCTGGAGGTTCCACTTCCGAATCAAGAAGAGGTCGATCTGGAGGTTCCAGTGCAGATGGACATTTTCGATTCTGTTAAAATGCCACCAGTTATGCGCAAACGAGGTCGGCCGAAGGGTAGCGAAACTACTGTAATAGGCTTAAAGAAGAAGCGACTGACAAAGAAAACTGAATCAATGGCATCACAACCAACAACCACGGTGAGAGAGAACTGTGACATTAATGAGAACTGCACAAAGTGTGGTTTAACTGAACCTCCTAAAAGTGTGTTAACAAAGACGCAGAGAAAAATTACATGGATGCAATGTGACAACTGTGAGAAGTGGATCCATCGTTCTTGCTGTGATTCCAACAGCTTACCGAAAAGAAAGCAAAGTGCTTTCAAATGTCCACTTTGCTTGGTTTGAGTAGAGACTATGCACTCAGGTTGGACAATAATGTAAGAGTCATGACAGTGGATACATACCAGGACAGACTCTGCGAGACTTATTCCTATATTACAGGTTAATAACAGTAACAATAGCATAGAGTAGGGTGACATTATTATTAAGGTCTGTTGTGATCGAAAGAGTTGACTGAAGCGAAAGATATTTCTTTTTAAATGTTATCTTTGCTGTCTGTGAATAGACTGTTATTGGACAGTCTACAGTAGGTAAATAAATGAACAGACTAGGTTATGGTGCTTTACCAGTACTCGTTTTGCTTTGAAATTTATATCTTATACCTACAGAGGGTGATTATTATTATTAAGGTCTTTTGTGATCGAAAGAGTTGACTCTTTTTGGACAGTCTATAGTAGGTAAATAAATGAACAGAGTAGGTTATTATTATTATTAAGGTCTTTTGTGATCGAAAGAGTTGACTCTTTTTGGACAGCTTCACCAGTACTCGTTTTGCTTTTAAATTTATATGTTATAACTATAGAAGATTAGTAACAGTAACGGCTTTTAGCAATCGATCAAAATTTATATAGCGCCCCTTAAAGGTTTATATTCAGAGGCTCTCCCGACCCAGGGCACGCGGAAGAAAACAGTTTTAAGCACTCTGTAGAATGGCGAAGGAAAATTTCGAGGGAGGCAGCGCAGCTCCAGAATAGTCTGTTCCAGGTCTGAGGACCAACGACGGAGATTCCGCTATTCTATTGATAGATTTATAAAGCGCCTCTTTCAGTACAACCTAATCAGAGGCGCTCACAATGCGTTAGACCCCGTTCCAGGTCTGAGGACCAACGACGGAGATTCCGCTATTCTATTCATAGATTTCTAAAGCGCCTCTCTCAGTACAACCTAATCAGAAGGGCTCACAATGCGTTAGACCCCGTGAGAAAAGATAAGTTTTAAGACTGTAATAGGGAATGCCTCTGGCGGTTCTCTAGTCTTTGAGATTGTGGAGCCGCCAGGCGGTACTCTAGTTTTCTCGATTGGACGACCGCCTGGCGGCTCTCTAGTCACAGCCTAAAAATAAAGATGATAGGCGACTATAGGCCTGCGTATTATAGGCCTACGAGTACGAGTGGAAAGTAGTCGAATAAATCAGTATCGAAGAATAATGTCTACGGACGGAGCTGAACAGGATATCAATTCACCTCTGAAACTGTCCTTAGAACTTTTAATGGCGTCTATAAATAGGCCTAGTTGGGCGTAATATAATTATATAGTATTATATTATGAGCGTAATATAATTATATAGTATTATATTATGCCCAAGCGGCCCAACTATAGGCCTATATAGACCTCATTAAAGTTAATTAATTATTATATAGTCTAGACTAGCATTTTAATTACAGTTCATTGATGTGCTTTTGGGCGCTTCAAGTATACAGATATACACATATACTCGATATATATTGGTTTATACCTTATTGGATCTTACTGATAACAGCAGGTTACATGATAGTGAACAATATGAGATATAGGCCTAAGCCTCTACCCACACTATGCTATGACAATCCTATATGGCCCAACCCTTCCGTTCACGCATAGCCTACACGTTGTTGTACAGTGTATGATGCAATCGATCGAATGGCCACAGATTAATCTATATTAATCTATGGAAACTTAAGGAATTTGTGTCAATAGGGTGTTCATTACAACATCTAAAGTAGGCTTACATGGCCAATGTGGATTTTGT
>JAQFXW010005631.1:0-10285 GCA_034693945.1 Dendrobaena attemsi
TCGTTGTATGTAAATATGAATTGCCTTTGAGGCTGCAGAATTTCATTTAAAGATTTTAACTTTTGGCAGAAATATAAGCAAAGAACTGTTAAACGTTATTTGAACCATCAGAAAATAGTGGGTGACGTCACTAGAAGTTTAATAACTTTTGTTCTTTTAGAAGTATTTTGATTAAATTTGCTAGTAACATGTAAAATTTTACTTTAAAATTCCCACTTTTGACGGAAATATTTGAAAAAAACGCAGGGGGTCACTTTATTAGCAGAAAATTGTTAAACCTTTTTGAAAAACCAAAAAGCAGTGGGTAGCATCACTAAAAGTTGAATAACTTTTGTTCTATTTGAATATTTTGGTGAAATTTGGTAATTATACGTAAATATCAATTGCCTTTCAGACTGTCAAATTTTGTTTAAATGTTCCCACTTTTGACAAAAATATTTGCCTCACCCTGTATATTGAATCAGGTTTATTGGAGTTTGCTGGTAAGGTCACCTGATCCCAAAAGCAAACTAAGATCTGGTAACTATGCCTTTTATTATTATTATTAACTTATTAAGTAAATTTTAATGCAGATACATGTCGTCAGACTAGTCACATCAAATATGAATGTGAGGCACAGATCGTTCAAGTAATAGGAAGTTAAGGAGAAATAATTAATTTTAAGCAACTATTTGAAGGAAGTGAATATTTACAACTGGCTGCTGATCAATAGATGGACGCAAACAGGAGACTGATTATATCTCATCTGCCATCTTAATCTGCGGCTCCGTAATGACGATTGCATACTACAAAAGCATAATATAGAATTCTCTGCTTAACAGTATCAAAGTACTCTACCAAAAGCACCGTTTGCCCTAGAATGCTAACGTCTGCAAAACAAAGGGAAGCGAGCGGTACTGCCTGCCTAAAGTGGTTAGGGAATTTTGAGGACATTCTTAATAGATGGCACCTTCAATGAAATTTTATTGAAGTTTATTTAAATTTCGAATCAGAAGATCATGGAACAGTTTTTACAGTCAGAAGACAAATGCCAACAACAGATAGATAACAAATTTGATCTGAAAAGGTTTAATAATATCCGATGAAACTCTGGGTTTTTCTTCTCAGCCCCAACTCAGCAACAAACCAATGCTGTACTACACAAAAACATAATAACATTGCTCTAAAATTTCAATAGTGATAGTTTGATGTTTTACCCTACGACTACGAATCTCCGAAAATCAGCAGAAGTCATGTCATGACATCTTGTTGTGCAGGTAACAACCAACAATCTCACAAAACTCAGCAGATTTAATGATAGTTCAGGTAAGAATCTCTGAAAATTTTGCTATATATTACGGTTCTATTGGACAAATGACAGCCAGTATGTTTCACTGGTAACCAAATAACATACAAATCCTAGCATAGGGATACAAGATTAACCTTTGGAAAACACGCGCTGATGCCCGATAAAGAGAAAAACATGAAATATAAAGTAATTCAGTTTTTAATGTCTTAAATACAACTTGATGCCTGATAAGAAATCTTTGGACTAGATATGGATAGCTGTCGCAGAACCATTTAAAGACACAAGGTCATTAAAATCATGAGATTGTCCAATTGAACACGAACCCACACCAAATTATCAGTTACACTTTCAGTGTGCGACCGATTCTAAACAAAACTAGCTTTAATTACCAATTCCAAAATGCAACACTATAAGAGCAAAACCCACCGATTCCAAGTAACGTCTGTCACGCATTGAACCCCAGACTGCAGCACAACCAACTAGTCATGATAGATCATGTTCACAACAACCTTATTATATGATTGCAACATCAAAGTATTATCAGAAATCATAATTATAACCATCTTGTTACAAAAGCAAGGACATCATGCAGTAATCAATACTAATCGTATCCAATAAATTAGGATAATCAGAGTGAAATGACATGATCTGAATAGCACGTACATCCTAAATCATGATAATGACTTCGTAGATTGTGTTACAGAATAAGTCATTCACTGAATGACAATTCATAATTGTACAATAACACCAACAGACACACATCACTATAACAATGGAATCACACAATTGTAAAATCGAACATATAAATCATGGAAATTAACGCATTAACTATAAATAGATATAAAGCTGACGAGCACAGGTGGTTGAATCCATGCAATAAGCACTAGCAGATGTTTACGTCTGAATAAAAGAAATGTCTAGGATTGGGTTGATCAGGTTTTGAGCTTATAGTACAGAGTAAGACAAGACAGCAAGAAATTGTGATTCCACATATACAAGCCACAAGCTCATGAATTGTAAATGTTGAGGATATTGAAGAAAACAATGTATTCAATCAACATTAAACAGCAATGTAGCAGGATTAGATAAATTAATGTAGTTGAAATTGATCCCCTTTCACTGCAACCTGTCTACAAAATATTAAAATTAACAGTTTTGTTTGTTGGCAGTGAGTTATAGATTTCAAGTCATAACCATGCACTGTCCCTGAACATCAGCAAAATGAATATTGAACTGGATTTGTTAAGCAACACGGAACAAACGCTTATCAGGTAACAGCAATCCGATGGGAAAAAGTCCATTGCTATTCATTATCCAATGACCGTCTGCTGTTATCACCATAAAAAAAACGATTAGTCATTTCTAATGTGCTGTGACTGCACTGTCCATATGAACAACTGATTTTTCAAATGATGTATCGAATAACTTTACACAAGCAAGTATCATCTGTTATTAAGACAACCTTCCCATACGGGTTGCGTGCCTCACAGACTAAAATAGCCAAATGCACCAATTACAGGATTGAGAGATTTAAACAGGTTTACTGCCAACCAAATGAAGAAAAATTACATTATCTAATGAAATTGCGGTATTACAAACGTAAATCTTTGAGGGTCCAGGGTGACCTCATGCACCCACCCTGTCTGTTTGCAAACTGTCCATAAATGCTACTAATTGACTAAATCAAATGTTTAGAAACTGTGCAGAAATAGGGACCTATGCTGTAGTCCTTACACGCTCAAAATCATCGCAGGCTTCATATATGCAATTGCGAGTCTGAAAAGTCAAATCGAGATGTTACTGCACGCAGTTGATTGATGCAACGCAAAGTAGAACGTCTCGAGCGCAGCTGCACGACAAGTAAGAATACGAAATCGACTGCAATTTAATAACACTGACACAACAATACGACGAGATTTACGGCTCACTGTTGAAGATATATCATCAGTCTAATTAAGAAATGAACGACACAAGCCTCTCTTTAGATCGGCCTGAGACTACGGTCAAACATCGACGTACTACTGCAACAATGCATCACCAAAGAATTAAATAAATTCACACTGTTTCACCTGTTGCCACTATATTGTCATCCTGTCGTCCAAGCAACGTCCGTGACACTGACACACGTGGGATGCTGACGGTAGGTTCAGTCCTATCTTAATGCCCAAGCATCACTTGAACTGTAAAAGTGTTGATCCCAACGATGCTGAGGCATTGAATCATCCTGTCATCTGCAACTGAATTTCCTTGGAGGACGCTCCCCTTGGCGTATGAGCCCAAGTGAATCGACGGTCGGACATCCTTTACCGGTCTATCGTTTTGCCATACACTGTCCTTGCACACTTTATAATAATATAGGATGCATGCATCCTTGACCAAAGAGGCAGAGCACCCGAGCAGCACTCCTCTAGAGAAGCGGCTTCAGAGAGTCCTTGAGTCCATCAATGAGTGTCTGGACTTTGAGACGTTCGTCAACCATTTGCTGTTTGCTGTAAAGTAAGTCCTAAACGAAAAAACATCGCAGAACTTCACAAACAGCAAAGCACCTTCAGTCGAAAGCAAACACATGCCCATCCACAGCAACCCTTTCAGTTAACGCATTTCACTTTTGCTGTCATTTCTCAATGTACAGTATCAAAAGACAATATGGCTGTGTAGGAAATATGGGCATTATGCAGCAAGGATCCCTCGATGGATGCCTGACACCATTGATTATTATGATTAATGCTTGTTATCACACACTATAACTATATAAATATTCGAAAATATGAAATCACAAATGCAAAGTCATGTTGTTAATATGAAGACATGTCTTCCTTAGTTGCTATTTTAATTATTTACATGAATTCAAAACCATGCATAACGTGCCCATGACTGTAACGGCACTATGCAACTGCTGGAAATAGAAAACAAGAAAGATTGAAAACTATTAATTCAAATGGCTCAAAACATGTTAAAGACTTGTAGATGCATGCATGAATGCAAGGACGCATATTTCAAGGACTATAGATAGGAAATGAACCCCCAGTCATTTGTTATGATGATAACCTTCCTTGTTTCAGAAATGATGCAGATCATAAAATCCCTAAACATATTTTTATGTGAAGCATTTCTTTGAAAAAAATAATGATGATCAATTGATGATATTCAATGTTTCGATACAATCGCCTTTCTCCATCGACAAATATCTGCAAAAGCTCAGTCGCTCCAGATCAATTTAAGGCTCCTTAATTTTTGCAATTCCAAGGATCATATCTACGTCTGGGATAATTGTAATAATAACAGCAACAATTATTTCTATGGTGCCATAACATGGTCTCACCCCTACACAGAGGAGAAATGAGTGAAACTGGTGCCTTACCGACATGTGGGTTCGAAGTCGTTCTGCGGTTGTCATGAGATCTGCATGGTGGTGGCGAAGACGATGGCTCTGCTCATTCAGCAGCTGCTTCTCCAGTGCCTGCTCTGCTCAGACAAACCAACAATCAACATCTGCTTAATAATACGTTAAACTACCATTTGACCAGTAGCAGGCAGCATTCACAGTTACATCAATATCATACCAATGGACCTCAAGACATTCACTCACAATTATTTTAAATCATTTGGCCATTTTCTGACATGTGACGATAACTGGCGAGTTCCAAGTCGTCCAAACTAAGAAAAAATATTTTTTTTATATTGGCACCGATTATGGCTGCTGATACCGATTATGCCGATTACTTCTATATCGGCGCCGATGTTAGTATCGGTACAGTCTTGGTACTGAATATATTTGTCTACATCAAAATGCACTGAGATAGTTGAAACTTTCGACAATGTCATCACCGTATTCAATAACGTTGATTTTACGAAGCGAGGTGAATGATGAAGCATGGAAAACCTACCTTCAACATAGTGGTGGTACGATTCGATGACAGCCTCCAATCCCGGCCAGTGGAATGACGGTTCATGATGGTCAGTGAGACGAACCACCTGACCATTGGTCACTTCTCTGTTGGCGGATGATGGCGTCGATGCATTGCGACTGTTGATGTTGAAAGGTGATGTATCCGATTGGCCCTCCCACTGACCAGCCACGGCACGTCGACATTCTTCTTGTGCGTGGCCTGTGGCTACAGCGTCAAATAAGTAAGTAAGAATGTTGCTCATCTTGTGAATGCATTACTGTACTCTTGCATAAGTAGATCAGGAATAAACACAGTATTATGCAGCACATAGCACTATCTCAACACAGCAAAAATAATCAAATCAAGCAATTAGAACCGAACGGAAAGACATGGTCGAAACTAGGCTGTGATCGGCTCAATGACTTGGAACGGGGCTCCCGAAGATGCATCTCCTTCCCAGGTTTTCCTCCTTTACGTTCTATCAAGACTTGCCTGGAATGGGTCGGGAACACCTCTGAGTGGAGCACCATATAAATGTCAAGTAATTCATCGATAAAGCTACTATGGGTTCAATGTAATATAGTGTAATCTGCACTTACAATCATGTCAGTAGAAGTTAAGAAAATTGAAATAACCAAAACCCAATCTGAAGATTTCTTTTTATAGCACCATATTCATAATAAACAGCGCACAAACGCGATAAATCATTATCCATTCCAAAGGTTCAATCGAAATTCGAGAAATCAAATAAACTAAAAGCTGGACAAGCCAGAGACTTTATTTGAGAGTCCAGATAAGCAAGACAACAGCGTGCTCATAAGTCAAATAATAATATCCATGGAAAGCTAACGCACTCCAAACAACTCATGGTCTATTCTCTAAAATTCTGCAACTCATTCGTTTCAAAATATTTAGCTCTACATCACGATTGGTAGTTGGCTGAGTTTTACAAAAAAAATTGTCTGCCAAAGATGATTGAAACTTTATTTGAAGAGTCCTAGTTTTAGAATCTGGATTGAATATTACGCTTAAATGACAGCGTCAGATGCACTGCACTGATTCAAAACAAGTATTGTGCTAATATTAAGCTTAGCTGAGTGTTATTTAAGAATATATAGTGAATATTATGACTACTGTTGATAATATTACACTACACTTACCAAACGTTAATATTACATTCATTTTACAATAACATTGTCAAGTTAAGTAAACGCAGCTATCAATCATGCTTTTGGCTACTCTATGTAACAAGTTACGATTGTGCCAACTTGCTTCAAAATAAACAGATTTGATTGACTGATTTTTCTACTTAAAGTTAATAATTATCATTTACTGGAGATGTTACATGTTGCAATAGTGCAAGCTTGGTTGAAAATAAACAAATTTGATTAATTGACTGATCATAAATCTTGCCTACTTACCGGACTGGCCATCAGGAACTGACTTGACAAAGTCATGCTTTGAATCACGTGATGATCGATCGCCATCAATCGCTTGTGGCCACCTGTCGCCACTTTGACCCGTAAACAGTGCATCAGAGACACAGGCAAAGGGTCTTCGGTCAACGAGCAGATCGGCGCTTCCCAAAGAACTCTCCAATCGTGGGCGACACGCGTCTTGGTGCTTTGGATCCAGCTGAGACGCGCTGGAGTTGTACTGGTTGTTGGCCACACGACTCGGTATGTGCTGGTCTGAAATGTCATCAAACCAACAATGATTAACAGCAAAACTGTATACTGAAATAGCTACTGGTTTAGTTTTCAAGGAGTTTTTGATAAACGTTTAGGGGCTATTTTTCATCCGAACACAGTGTATTATATTAATGATGGTAAATTAAGTCATAACAATACTCGTAAGTATGCTCACAAGTAGGCGACATAGTAATGATGCCATCAGGTTAACTAGTAAACAAGATAGAGGGAACAGCTGCACAGGCAGAGGAAAGACATTGGGAAGACAGGACGGGGAAGAAAGGAGAAGAGGGGAGGGAGAGAAAGAAGAAGATGGGAGGGAGAGAAAAGAATAGAGAAGAGGGAGAGAAAGGAGAATAGGAGAGGGAGAGAAAGGAGAAGAGGGGAGGGAGAGAAAGGAAAAGAGGGGAGGGAGAGAAAGGAAAAGATGGGAGGGAGAGAAAGGAGAAGGGGGAAGGGAGAGAAAGGAGAAGAGTGGAGGGAGAGAAAGGAGAAGATGGGAGGGAGAGAAAGGAAAAGAGGGGAGGGAGAGAAAGGAGAAGAGGGGAGGGAGAAAAAGGAGAAGAGGGGAGGGAGAGAAAGGAAAAGAGGGGAGGGAGATGGCACAGAAATAAAGGATTTTTATGAGAAGGAACATTCTGCAGGACTTGCTGGCAGCCATGTAAGATTAAGCTTAAGCGAATAAACATTTTATGAATAAATTCTAAGAGTAGAAATTTTCTCTGTTAGATGACCCACAAGTGCCACCGTGAAAATATTTCTTTGATTTCAGCTCATGTATGGTGTCATTTGAAAACGCTTATGTGATTTGTCGTAACTTTTGTGCTCCATTGTTAGCATTTAAACAATCGATTTTATACAGATTCACTCAAATCTCCAAATGCTTAAATAAAGCCATCATTTGACTTTTCTTTGTTGGCGAACTAACTGCATGTGTATTGTACTGCTCTGTTGTTGCTTGTAGCTCTTGTAAAGTATGAGCGTTCTGTCTTGTGCTATTAAAAGATTACTTACTTACTTAAGTTTGAAAATGGCATACATGTGCTGTCATGTACATTTATTAGTGTTTAACAAGCAAAAACGTGAAAAAAGCAAAAGGCCTAATTTGAAACAATGATTACTGATTAGATTACTTTGTAAACTGTTGATGACTGGTTCTGTTGAATGCGATGATGAAGATCCTCGATAGAACTTGGCCAAGTCATCACGCTCAGACGGACCTCCTTTACCTAAAGTTATAATCAAACTGGGGATCAACATTAAATGAAGTTCACTTGGTCAGCTAAGCTAACTTCATGCTTTCAATATAACTCAGCCATATACTGAAGACTATGCCTAGCCTTTCAGTGCTTAACTCTTTAAAAATGAGCATATTCTAAAACAAATGGAAACTTAATCACTCTTGTTGCTATTAAAGGTCAAAAACTTCAAGCTATCTATCAATTAACGAAATAAACATGAGCTTTAGAATATCAAAATATGAGTGAATTTAAGAATTTTTCATGCAAAATTAAATAGCTTGAAACAGGGAATTTTTTTTAAAAAGTCAGAATTACGTTTTCTTGCGCGTGAGCGAACGGATTCGAGATCGAGCAGGCCGAGAAAGGTGTACTTGTTAAGGTGGCTGATTTCGTTTCGAAATGTCTTCCCTATGTCCTCCTGCTCTGGCTCCCTGCTGTCTTCAACCACTGTCGGACTGATACTCCGCTCGTGAAATAGTTTACGCCTCTTCCGACGTTGCTCAAATGCCATTTCTACTCAACAGAAAGTAAACTTAGTCATTCAATTAAAAACTAAAACCAAATCATTTAAAACTGACGGTCGTGAAAACTCTTACAACAAGGAACTACAAATTGATCAAATGCCATTTCTAGTTTTCTGCTCAACAGCAAATAATACCTCTAAAGTCATTCAATTGAATAATTACAAACTGGAAGCAAATCCTTTAAAATTGAAAGTTCATTTGCGAAAAATCTCTCACAACACAGAGATTAAGTAAAAGTCTCTAAAATCTTAAAACCATAACGAAACTGTATAGAGTAACCGACCTCTGCTGGAATCCATGGAGACTAATTCAAACTGGGACAAATAGTTGGATTTTGCAACAGTGACCGGCTCCTTGAGCGGTGGGCCAGATGTGATGAGCATGAGTCGTGCCGTATCCTTGTTGCTATCTAGCACAGTCTCATCCTCCTCTTCCTCCTCCTCACTGTTGCATTCCTCATTCTTACGGACCTTCATTCTGCGCTTGGCTTCAAGGTCCAATCTGCTCACTGGAGACAAGATGACCGGCGCCACAACGACACTCAACGGAGCATCATCAGGCTTTGCAACCGCTCGCACGTCTTCGGGAGACGTGAGGACCCACGTCTGCGCATGAAAACCAGCGTCTGAGAGGAGCGGTGGGTGAGCTGGCTGAGGAGCAACTGGAGGCGGTGGGACATGATGAACTCGTGGGAACTCGTAGCTGTCGCCCAACAAAGGCGGCCGAACAATGTTTGACAGCGTAGGTCCAAGCGCTACGGCAGTCGGAAAGTTCTGACTTTTGGTCATAACGAGATTCAGTGGCGCATCGTCACAACGAGGAGCTCCTCCTCCCTGCCTCTTTGTGGCTGCAGAGTGTGGATGAGTCTTTGTCTCAAAGCCCTTAGTCCGCTGCTGCTGCTGATATTGATGCTGGTGAAATTGATAATCTCCTGCTTTGCCATCAGAAACCGCTCCACACGTGAGGAAATCTGAAGAAGCATTTGCCATCCGATTGTTCTTTCCAGATGCATCTTTCTGTGCATGGGCAGGAAGTCGGTCGTGCTTTTCCGTCGACACTGTACTGTTCATCTGCGTTTGCTCAAATGGTCGGTGAAACTTCTTCTCCATTGATGGCTTTCCGGGTTGCTGCTGCTGCTGACCATTAGTATTTGTAGAGGCAGTCGTCTTGGGAACAGTCAGCACCAGTGGCGACATCTTTGCTTTGGCTTCATCTGCCTTCCAGCCACCATGATGATGGTGATGGTGGTGATGATGATGATGTCTGTCCTTAGCTCGTGCATGGTCCTAAGAGAAGAAATAATGACTATTTGTAGCATCATCACTCATCACCCACATCTCACAAAATCTAACATGACAAATATCTATCAACTGTTTGTAAGATTTTGAAGTCTTTCTCTTCTTCTAATAAATACCTCAAAGCTCACAGTTTTCATTGGCCTTCAAACAGTTGGATAACAAAAGCTCTTAATTTTTATTTATTTTATTTATTTACGCATTTCTATACCGCCCCTACAAGTCCACTACTACTCAAGGCGGCCCGACTACAGCCCGAGGGAGTGTCGGAATTTTCACGCCGAAGCGCCACGAGCAACTGTAGGTGAAGAACTTGCTCAAGGTCCCTGCGCGGTGGCTCGGGTCTGAATCGAACC
>JAQFXW010005632.1:0-10285 GCA_034693945.1 Dendrobaena attemsi
CAGGTCACCGGTAAGGGAAGGGGGATGACTGACAGGCGGAGTTCTTCCCTACGTGCCACTGAATGATGGACCCTGTAGGCTGGCCTCTATATACCCCATTTCGCAGCTAGGTGCAGGCTACCTATCCCTGTCTGGGCTCAGAGATAGCCGTTAATCAAACGATTAGTATCTGATGTCCTATCATTAGGCTACCCAATATCAATACTATCCTTGTTGAATCTGAGTTTTCCCTGAAGCAATAAGGCTTTATTTATTACAGAGAGTTCTGGCACCTGCAGTAGGCAACACTTATTGTGATTGGCCAGAGGGTTGTTGACAACTTGACACCAACTGCTGCTATACATCTGTTTAATAGCCAGTTCTAATACCAGTCCTTGAGATAACATAACAAGCTTTTATTGATCCATACAAAAACAAACATAACGACAAGAGCGTAATATACATATTGCCAGTAATTACTTTAGCGAGAATCGGTAAGTGTAGTAAGTAGGGATACAAAAAGAGGGACCTAAATTTGTTTAGTTTCTTGAATGGGTGATCAGGTAGTGCTGTCGTAAAATTAAGATATTAATTAATACAGTCAATGAGATTATTATTTAATATAAAACTAAAGGGTTAATTTGTTTTTACCCACAGTTCTTCATCTCGATCCAGATCGAAGTCACCAGCAGCTGCAGGGGTCGTCCAGTTCATCACCAGCTTCGGAGGCGAGAGCTCGGATGATGGAGGAGTGGTTCACGGACCGGCACTGCCCCCACATTTACAAAAAAACTCGTCCAAGACGCATCGGTCGGTAACTGTTCTCTGTTTGGATGATCTGGGAAACGACCCCTAACCCTAGGTCAAAGAACCAAGCAACCAATCACTTCGCGACCGCTCTGCAGGGCGATGAGATCCCTGAACTCAAAACTCTCTGGCATGGCACAGATTGATTGAACTGACCCAATAAATTGTGTGAAAGGCGTAAGTTGATTATTTGTAAGGTCGGACTGCTATGTGTGCATATGTTTGCTGTAATAATTATGTGAACATAAAACCATCCTTGTAACTTCGGTAAAAATAATGAGAGTTCTGAAACGAATTTGTATAAAGAACAAAAGGCTACATCAAAGTTGTCCTGCAGCCTCATTATTACATGACATAATACTTACAAGTACTCTGACTTTCAAAGGCAGTGTTAATTAAATGCTGATCATTTGAAAATGATCTGAAATAAATATTACATATATATGTGGCACCACGGATTTTGGCACCAAAGTCCGTACTATGTCGAAAATTTGACATATTTATTTTTATTGGAAAGAGGATCCTTTTTGCCTCAAAATGACACCAGAACTATTGCGCTTGCACATTTCCTGGACAAAGATATTCTTAAAACGAATCTCACAACACGCCGTCATTAATTCTGAGAAAATCGCGTTTAAAGTTTTCACATGGATGCAATCTTTAATCCGACCCGTTATCATCGCATAGATCGCTATTGGAATTGGAATCAGTATCATTTTAATCAATAAATATTCACGCATAAGCGTATTTAGCTTATCATTGTCGGATTTTGACAAATCTATACATATAAGCAAGAAACGTATGTAACGTTGTATATTTGTATGTTAGTATCCTCTCAAAATCTTTGATCCACTGGACCGATTGCTTCCAAAATTGACATGAATACTTCTTACCCGCCTAGAAGGAACATAACGGGGTTTGCGATCCCACAATTTTGCCCCTTCCCCAGATATGGGCATTTGAAGTTTCGGATTGATTTAAAATAATGCCGCCTAATGAAAGCTGCGTTTAATCAACAGCCTGTTTAATAGACGGACGTTGTCCACGACATAACAATTAGCCGATCGCATAAACCGAAGGTGAAGTCAAATGCTAAATAAATAACTTCCAATACTATTTTGTTGTTTTATCCAATATCGCATTCTCCGACATGATACTGATTACAGTCTAAGCTGCCACATATGAACTATATACGACTGTGATGAGTGTGTAAACACAAAACTGTGCATAGTTGCGCATGTTCTAATTTTTATGCAATGTCTAACATAACATAATATGAATGTTCTGTCAGTATTATCTTTACAGAATAATTTTGTATACAGTTTATATTTCTTAGCAAATTAAACATTTTTTAGTGTTGCCATAGGTAGTTCTCTGTAGTTTAGTCTGTGTTCTAATGTTAAGTTGACCAGACGATTCTTTTCTTGCAGTGTGAGTTTTAGGATTTTTATGAATGAGGACATTGCAGTTTTTAATAAAAAATTTATTGACACTTTTCTATACCACCTGTTCAAGTCCACTGCCACTCAGAGGTGGTCCCGATTGCAGCCTGGAGGTGTGTCAGAGTTAACACGCCGAAGCGCCACGAGCAATGAATTGTGAGCGAAAGACTTGCGTGTTGCTTGGGTACGAATCGAACCAGCGACCCTTCAGACACACGGCGGCAACTATTTCACTTTTCCACCACACCCACAATATTGGTAAGCAACTGTGTATTGAGGATTTCCTCTACAATCGTTAATGTCTTCGTTGTTAGACTAGTAGTCTTTGTTGATTCACCACTTTTTCAGTGGTATGCAAGAAAAAGAATGATTTGATTTATGAAATGGCCATTTAATTGGACTCTATTTGTTTAGGTCCTATCGATCACGAGAGAGAAGTCCCAATAGGAGAGACTCAGATCGAAGTTCTCGGAATAGAAACGGCGCTCGATCATTGCGATCAAGGAGTCGATCGCCAAGAATCAGATCACCAAGAGGCCGAGCATCAAGAAGTCGATCTCCAAGAGGTCGATCACCAAGAGGTAGATCACCGAGAGGTAGATCACCACGAAACCGATCAGGGCGAATGCGACAGTCTCGAACACGATCTCGATCTAGGAGAATAACACGATCACGAACTCCAGATCGGGATCGACGACAGGGAAATCGCAGAAGTCTGGATCGATATGGGGGTAGGTCGCTGGCAACTGATGCAAGGAGGTCTGGAGGTAGACGAGGAGACTCGAGAGGTAGTCCAAAGCAGTTGCGGATGGCAAGGTCGCGTTCTAGAACCAGGCACAGAGCAACATCGCGGTCTCGGTCGCGATCGAATCTGAAGTCAAGGTCAAGATCAAGGTGAGTCTGAAGGGGTCACTGTTTCATCAATTTCCTAATAGCTGTATTTTAAGTCATGGTATGAACTTGCAAATATGTGATCATTATGATTTGTTGTAAAAGATGATGGATTTATTTAGTGATTATGACGTGATGTTAATTAATGTAGTGATGAAGAATTGATGTTGATGATGCAGGGAAAAGATGAAACCCAAGAAATTGATTACATCAAATTTCAGTGACTTTCTTCTCTTGTGTTATTCAAAGTACAGAAGCCACTGAAATTGTCCAAAAATGATTGTAATCTTATTAGGTCTATACCTGTTTGCAAATAGGGCCATTGAGGAACTTACAAGCTGTTTCTGCTGTTGTCCAATTTAGGTCGGTTAAATCGAACAGTTGGGGATCATCTGCATCTAGGGGTCCTGTGAAACTGTCGCCACCACCTATCAAGAGTTACAGGAGACCAAGTCTATCGGACAGTGAAACTTCTGAGTTTGAAGAAGGAGACGAGTCGGAAGCCGGTGATAAGAAGAGTGTCACTGGCATTAGTGACACTTCGAACAAAAGGTAAGTACTAAGTAGCTGTTTTACCTTTTACGCTTGATAACATGTAAAATCTCTGGTTGAAATGCCTGTCAATTTGGAAGTTGTTACGAATTTTTGCTGATTTTTATACTCTGCAACAAATACTTACATTATATCTAAACATTTATATAGCTGACCCTACTCAGGTAACCCTAATCAGTGTGTCCTAGAACCCTTCTGGGTTTCCCATTTGTCACTCGTATTGTTCTTGCAATGTACATGTACTTACTTATTCAATGTCTAAAAACGGGAACAAATAAAATGTTTTGAATTTTGAATTTTTTCAATATAATGCCTCTGGCCCTCTGCCCTCTAGGACTAGCAGGGTATACCGTTCAGAAGTTAAAAGTGTTTGTGGTACAAGCATTTATACAATTTTAGTTGTTTTTTATGTCAGTGAATAAGGAGGACCTCAAACTACTAGATTTTCCCAAGTACTCATGCAGGATATCAAATGTACGAATTGATCGATTTGTGATGTATTGAACCTTGGTGATTGGTTTACTTTTTATGGATAACTAAACTACATTGCACTTAGCGGCTGACTATCCGCACCTCAGATTCGTACTTCGGTGCAACCTTGCGCGCGTTACAAATTTAGCAAATAAATAAATAAGTAACAGTTTGGAATTTAGCCACAGCTTATTTAAAGTGTATATATATATATATATATAAATGGGCTTTTAGGAAAAAACTTGACGAATAACCTGTGTACTACACTTGCATCTGCCTACAAACACTATCTGCGTGAAATTTTTTTTGAATTTAATTTTTATTTTATTTACGCATTTCTACTCGGAAGCGGTCTCGACTACAGCCCGAGGGAGTGTTGGAGTTTTCACACCGAAGCGCCACGAGCATCTGTAGGTGAAGGACTTGCTCAAGGTCCCTAAGCGGTGCATGGCTGGGGGTCTGAATCGAACCCGCGACCCTTCGGACGCAAGGCATCGACTATCCCATTGCTCCACACACGCCCTTAGTGCTAGCCTGAGATGTTAAATCTCTGATTGTCGGCAGACATCGGGTTCGTACTAGGTACCATGCAAACACACGGCCAGACGCGCTCCCAATGTAGCTAACTGGGCTAGAAATGGTACTGGGTTAATACTGAATGGTGAAATTACTAACTTTTAAACTATTAGTTTTGAATGCTGCTGTTGAGTATTTATTTAAATTGTTAGCTTGATTTAATTTTGAAATATCTTCAAGTTGAAGCAATATCATTAGGAGAATGACGATGTGTCATTTGAGCCTGGTAAATGTGCATTTTGCATTTAGCCTTATGAGATCAGTGCATACTGTGGATTTTCTTATACCAAAACTGTGGCAGATTTTTGAAGTTTTTATGTCTTTCAGTTATGCTTAGTTTATTTTCCATTAATAGATTTCAGTGTTCTAAATTTAACTGAACATTGCGATAAACCAGTTCCAGTATAGAAGATTGTTGATGTATTATATGAAATTATGTGTGTAAAAACAATGTTGAGTCAGTCGATTGACGTTGAAGATTTGATAAGAGATAGATATTTTCGTTAGGAAGTCACAGACAGAGTCAGCTAAATTTAATGTGTACCATTTTATATAAATATCCAATCAGCAATTAGTTTTTAAAGGATATTTGTACTTATTTGATTCCTTCATGCTTTATAAAGAATTGTTGCTGATGATGACTTAACAGTTATAGTATTTGATGATAATGATTAGGCTAACAGCCTGTATAGTGTATACACGAAATATTGTAATTATTTATCAACAAACAAGAATACTGAACATTGTTTAGAATTTGTAAATTGTATTAATAGGAATAATGCTATTTATGAGTAATTTGTAATGCAATTTGTTTTAGGTCTGATCTAAGCAAAGGGTTGTTGTCTGGTAAAGTGGAAGGCTTGTCTACCAAAGTCAGTAAGAACCATCGTACATACTTTTGATCTTGATCATGTTCTGAAGTTTTATTTCACCTTTCTGGTTTAATGTAGCCTTTCTTGAGTTTAAAGCCACCTCGCTTATTTTATCCTTCTTCTTTCTTTTCCGCCATCAGGCATGCGCCGATGACGAGGCCTCTTATTTCTCTCCTAGCAGTTTAAGGAAGTTGGTGGGCCTATTTAATTACCTCTTTTGCCCATGGGTGTCCTTGCAACACCTGCCTCCTGCATTAGCCAGCACTTTCCGGGTTCCTGGTGATCATGTCTACCTCATGTTGCACCCTAGGTGGTTCTTCGACCAAAGCCTTCTCAACTGATGGCCTCACCAGGCAATCCCATACTTGTCTGTTCAGTGTTCACCCTCCCACCTCGATGAGGTGCAGGTAGGACTTTAGCCTTGCAGTGGTCTGAATGTTCAGTCTTCGATACGTATATGATTAAGCAAAGTTTTTTCACAATGCTCATTTAGTTTTGTATTGGATGGTTGGTGTACAGTTCAGCCAGAGACTAAATGACTTCAACAGTTTGTATGGTATAGTTCTAGTTGAAGATGATGTTACAAGAAGAAACACAGAGGATATGATTCCAACTTCCAAATGATGCTGCCTTTCATTCTGCTTTTTCTAAATTCATCTGTATCATGTGTTTCTGTCCGGCTGGCTTTCTGTCTAAACCTCTACTTAATCATGAATACTTGATTTCTAAATCCTTGAGTACTGTTGTGCATTTTTGTTCTGAAACAAAGTGTATAGAGCAATGGCTGTTAAAGATCTTAATTAAATTTTTATTTTTGTCATGCATTACTGGCAAGGAATTGTGTTTCTATGCCAAATGTGTTATATTATCTTGCATGACGATCTTTTGCTTTTTGCTTATTGCTCAGCAGAATTGTTTTAGCTTGTTGAGTCTGATTTTGTGTGTTTACAATGATCACAAGAGTGCTACAGAAGTCATGCACTCGGGTTAGGATAGTCTGTGCACGGCCTCTTTGAGTTGCTTTGCCTGACCTTTGAACTGTATTTTTGTAGTCCAAGATGACTCCCCAAGAAAAACTGAAGAAAAAGATGCAGCTGGCACTAAACAAACAATGTAATTACTATATTTTTCATCAACGTTTTACTAATTAATTAAGTTTTAAAAATTAATTTTTGTACTGATAAAACTTGTCAAACTTGAGATTTTTTA
This sequence comes from Dendrobaena attemsi, assembly GCA_034693945.1. NCBI lineage: Eukaryota > Metazoa > Annelida > Clitellata > Crassiclitellata > Lumbricidae > Dendrobaena > Dendrobaena attemsi. Next base: position 6,800 of record JAQFXW010005632.1, read on the forward strand.
CTTTGATGTTGTATTTGTTGTTTAAAGCTTTTTTCTATAAATTTTTCTGAACCATCGTCATTTTGGTTTTAAGTTTATACAAATTCACAAAACTACTATTTCCCAAAGTCATGTCCACGGTTCTTTTGTCTTTTGTGATATTATTACTGTTATTGTTGTTGTTTACTTGTGATAACTGTTGTTCTGCTAGGCTTGCTGTAAATGAGTTATTGATTTTTAGTATCATATGTGTTTTTTAACAGACAAGGCGGATAAAAGAGCAGAAACTGAAAAACTGGAAAAGGAGGAACAGATGAAACAGGTTGAAGGAAGTTTTGATTTCAAATTGCAAAGTCTGATAATCTCTGGAGAATATTTAACTCTTAACGTGTTAGCAGACTTCTTGAAGATAGATAGCACTTAGTGATATTAACCAAATTTTCAGACCTTAAGGAAATTGGTGCCTGATGCATAAGGATAGGAATGTAAACGATTATTGTAAATTGTTCGTTGGTTGAGTAAGCTGACAAATACTTTACTTGCTTGTTCCTAATCACGCTGTCCAAGATGATAGTAGATAATTCACTGGAAAATATCACTGTTCATTTTTCAACTTGGTGTGATGCGCAGTAGTGATCCAATTATAGTGGGTTTGTGATTTCTGATGGGACTCTATATTCGACTATCGTGCACACTTTTCCCGTGTCTTTGATTTTAATTATCTGTAGTTCTGCATCCCTGTGCTTCACTGACAACTGTCTTGTTTCATAGGATCGTGAGGAGGAACTGAGAGCCATTGCAATTCAGATGCGCCAACGGGAACGTGAGCGTCGCCACAGGGAACGTGAAGAACTGGAACGCCTGGATCAGGAGAGAAACCGAGAAAGGGAACGTGAGAGAGAAAGCCGGCGAGAGACCCGGTCTGGCCAGTCCAGATCACGTTCAAGGTCGCATTCCTTGTCTTCTAAGCCGAGAAGTTATCGAGAAAGAGACCGAGATCGAGACAGAAGGTGAGGAGCGAACTGATCAATGCGGCCTGTAATGATCAATGCGAAAAAATTCATGTCAGCATGAATTTTTTACAATTTGAATCTGTTGCTGTACTATGACAATCTTTATTTATTGATAGCTCAAACTGACAGACAGCAGTATGATTACAAACATAGTATGATTGAATGATAAGGTGTTACAGGAGTCATATTAAAAAATCATACAAGTCGCCCATTCAGTGTGCATCTCATTTGGCAATGCCATGACACCAAGCGAATCGAGGCTGAGTTAATCTGAAGGGATTTTGCCTAAACCAAACTCTGGTTGTAAGCTATTCCAGTTGGTGTGTATCATGTAGTATCTTATTCAAAGCTGCTTCTGTCAGAACCTTTTAGACTGAACTATTAAATTTTGTAGATAAATAATCATGCTTTGAAAATGATATTCTACACAATGTGCAGTTGTGTATTTGTGGTCCTCCACATTACTTAACGCTTTTACAACATCTGCATTGGTTTACCATCTTACTCTGAGCACACTCTTGCCAATAGTTTTTGATTTAGACAGTTCTTTATATGAATATTTCTTTGTTTCTAGACGTCGCTCAAGGTCAAGTTCGGAGTCAAAGTCATTCAACAAGCTCAAACTGGTGGACTACTGAGAGAGCGTACTACAGCGTACACAGAAGCCAGAATGTAATCAATTCCCAAGACAATGGTCACCGACAATAATCTGCTTACAAGGACTCTTAGGACAGCACAGTGACTCACGTTGTCAAAATTCGTATTTTGCCGAGTTCCAAAAATCACAATTGCTGACTGTCTTAACTTCTTTTGAAGTAGCATTACTTCTAGTTATATATTATACAGAGTTGCTGCCACCTGATGCTTATGCTGGACCCTCCTAATATCCTGTGGTATAAGGCAAATTCTGATGTAACCCGGTTGGATGTATGTGTCCTGAATTTCATTCAGCTTCAGAATGTGACTGTATTATGAAGCAACCTCATTGCTGCTTGAAGTTGCCATTGTAGGTGGAGTCCAGTGTATTATTGTTACTGTCGATACATTATTACTAATAGAACGGTCTATGGTTCTGAAATGTGGGATATCCATGACTTACGAGGCTTGACAGCAGATTTCTGGAAATGTCATGATCCGTAATTTTAAGTTGTTGGATGATCATGAAATGCGTGATGTTCTTGTGTTGCCACAATTTTGGTTATCAGTCTAGTGCTAGCATATTTAAAGTTTTCTGCATGGCTGTAAAACTGGTATTGGAAAGTTAACACATTTGATGCCCAGGAAGTGCGCTCAGAACTGAAAGAGTGATACAGCCTCACCAAACCTTGTGAAAGCTAAGCATGAATGTTTATTGGCAGGACAAACATGTGTTTTATGCTGTGCTTAAAATATTTTGATCTAGCAAGGGCCATCCATTTAGTATGTACGCACAGAGGGAAGGGGTGGTCATCACAAATGCATGTATTTGCACTTGCTTGCGTATGCATAGTTGGGGGGTTTGGCTCTGCACAATGTGGTTGTCCTATGTATGACACATTCTCCAATCTTGTCTGTGCTTTAAACGAGTCCCAAAGCTCTGCTGCGGACTTGAAGAGTCCCAGGCCTACAGACAGCAGTAGATGACCCATCCTTCAGTTTGGTCAATGACTGCCTCTGGACAGCTTAGATTACAGCAGCCATCTTCAATGGCCGCTGCTCCGGCTGCATGAATCAGCTGTCTCTGCCTAGGAAACTAGGATGTACATTGTTATACATGTGTTCCTTCAACACACTTATGCAGAGAATACAATTTAGTTTGCAGAGTCACATTTAATTGTTTTAAGACAGTAAAATTAGATATCGGTCAGGATTGATAGTACATCGTTAACTCTTCTTTGATTTTAGACCATTTTATAGGACGCAGGTGCATCAAATGTACGTATGCAAGTGGGGTGTGTTTGGAAAAGTATGCCTGTGTACAGGGAGAGGGAAGAGTTAATTATGTTAGAATTTCTGTGTATGTACTAAATGGATGGCCCCTAATCCAGTGATATATGAACGCATGTATTGTTTTTTCAATACCAAATTCAATGGTACTGCAGTCTCTGTACGGAGTCCCTTTGCAGACTGATGTAGCATGTTGCACATTCAGATCATGATCAACACGGCGGCCCTTAAAATAAGCCATACTATATTAAAGTACAAGTGTCTGACAAGGGAATGGTGAGCGTAACATTCACACATTTAGGAGGACTCCAGCGTAATCAACACTAGCCGACTAGTGAGACGAGTACCCGAATGTTAGTGATGTAAAGTAGAGAATTCAGGTTCTTGCCTTCTAAAATGGTTAGTGTGTAGGGAGCAGGTTATTGGCTCAATTGCTCATTAAGCGTTTTATAGTAATTGCAAAAACCTTTCTGAGAAGGAGACAAATACTGCTCCAGATTTAACTACAAGGAAATTGTTTTCTTGTACAGAATATGATGAACATGTATCGTGGAGCGAATCGTCTTAG
>JAQFXW010005633.1:0-10284 GCA_034693945.1 Dendrobaena attemsi
GTCACAACATTCGAAATATTCTCTGCGATGCGGTCGAGTAGGGGTTCCAACCATCCCATCGTGCATTCGCAGTGCGAGTCGAGAAAGATGAGAACCTCACCGGAGGCCACAGAGGCCCCGAGGAGCCGCGCTCGTATTAGACCCTCGCGTTTCTTCCCCCGCATTACTCGGACCTTTAGGAGCTTGGCCACGTAGTCCTCTAACGGTTCCTTCAGATGGTCCAAGTGGGAAAAGTCATCTACCAGAATGATCTCCTTGATGAGATGCGGCGGAGATCGGTTGAGAACGCTATGTACGGTTCTAAGGAGAACGGTCCACGCTTCATTGTGGAATATGACGATGACGCTCGCCCGTGGCAACTGTTCCCTGTACCTCAACGTCGTACATTCTTCGTCACGAACATCGGACAGTGCTCTGTGCATCGAGATACGATCACTGACGTATTGGTTGAAAGCGTTCCTCTCCCAACCGTCGTCAAACTCCTTCAGATCCATTCTTGTTGACAGGTTCTCTCTGACGATGTGAACGCCAACACCGAATTCCCCCAATCCGTTGGGGCTGGAGGGGAACTCCTTGACCAGGTTCCACTTCGGGACTATCAGACCCTGCTCGATCAACCTCCGGGTATCATCGTCAACTCCATTAACGATACTCACTTTCGGATCACTACTCCTCTGTGGCAACTCGATCCGCCTGTTCATCAACAGAAGCAATGCCTGCTCCCTTCGCTCCTCTTCCAAACGTCCCTTCTCCACTTGATGTGGCGGATTTTTGTCGGGGATATACTGCACTCCCTGCATGAACCTCAATAGGTCCTGGTGGGGTTGTTCACTTACCGGTGGTATAATACGGCTCTGACCGGGTTTCTGATCCTGGCTGCGATCGCCCGATCGGCGGTGTAGGTTGTAGCTGTAGTCGTCCGAGGCCCCGTCTTGGCTAAAGTAGAGTAGGATGCTTAGCCAAATGGTAATGACGACAATGGTGAACTTAACGAAGAGTGAAGAACGTCGCAGAAAGATCATGTTGATGATAATCTTCTGATCCTGTTGCTGTCGTTGGATTATTATGGTCTGTTTGTTCTGTTGGACGGTGGTCTGACCTGATTGTCCGACCGATTCGGAGCACGAACATTACATGTAGAAAGCGCAGATGTTACACCATTCAGATGATCTTTTGTCGCTCGACTGAAGCGGACTTAAATCGACTGACATGATTATGACATTTCTTATGTTGAGGAGACGCCACAGCTTTAGCTCTATGGTAGGCTCGACAATAATATATATGTATGTACTATTATGTATATAAATTATGTGTTATATTATAGTCTTATATATTATATAGTCCTCTATATACACCGTGGTTCAATAAAAAGTAAGCCAAACTGTTTTTGATATACATCTAATACCTGACAACAAATCATCCTAACATTTTCCAGATACTTAAAGAATTGAACCAAAAATGTTATTCCAAAGTAGCATAATTATGATTCCAACATTCCATCAATTTTATGAGTCTCTAAACTTCACATACCGAAAACTAGGTTTACAAGCAATATTTTCTTTCAGATTTCGTAACTGAAGTAGGCTAATTCTAACACGAAGACAGGTTTAATATTTTTCTAAAGAAATTTTCAGTTGTAGGTATATGGTTTGGTGATTTAATTAAAGAAGATGTTCAAAATGTCCCCTTCTGCTTGTACATACGCCTCGAGGCGCTGATTGAGTGACAGCCCGTCGTATATCCTCTATCGCAATATCGTCTTCTTTTTGAGCAGGAAAACAAACGGAAGTCATTAATAAAAGAGTAAGAATGTGCCTTTTGTTCTTTTGGAAACACTAATAAAATAAGTATAGTTTAAGTTTTAACATTTTGTTCATAAAATAAAAATATTTGGTAGTTAAGGTTTAGCTTACTTTTTATTGAATCAAGGAGTCGAAAATTGCTTGTAAACCTAAATTTCGGTTTATGAAGATCAAAGACTCATATAAAATTTATGGTATGTTGGAATAGTATAATATTTTGGAATAAAATTTTCGGTTCAATTCTCCAAATATCTTGAAAATTTTAGGATGTTTCTTGGTCAGGTATTAAAGATATATCAAAAACAGTTTGGCTTATTTTTTTAAATGACGGTATATTAAAGATCCGCTGCTCAGCTAAGAGGAATTATTACCCACACTAACTCTAAAAAATTCTCCCTTAGAAGGTCCGTCCATCTGGTATAGCCTACCCTCTCAAATTAAAAATACCAACAGATTTCTCTCGTTTAAAAAACTGATACGTAGACATATTATTTTGAATTCGATTGTGCAATTATTTTATTTTCGTGTGTACATTAGTTAACTAGTTAAGTATAACAACGCTTTTATTAATTTTATCGCTTTTCCACGCTTGCCTGTTTATGAAATGTTTCTTCTTTAGGGTGACCCTTGTCAGCTGGGCTTAGGCCCCTTTAGGTTTATCCCTTTGTTCCTTTGTTTTGGCAAAGTTTCGTTTTGATGTTTTATGTTTTCTGTTTTGGAGCAATAAAAAGTTTGGTTATGGTTATGGTTATGGTACCAGGTTACGCTTTTATTGTTTCTCACCAAAGAACTATCCCTTTATTTTTATGCCCACAGACTTGATGACAGTGTCCTAGCTCTGCTTGTCAGCATTATGAGGGAAAAGTGTGTGGGACGAATTATATAGCCCTAGTCTACTGAAAATTATTGATCGGACAGTATTGACATTGCATCAAATGGTGAACAATCTAGCCCTATACACTTGAATGAGAATATTCTGAATCGAAGTCAATAAAGAATGGACTTATTTTCTTAAAATCTGTAAAATAGTCATTAATGGATAAATCGATTGTACAGCTGCATCCACTTCATGTAAGTCAGGACCGCAAAGCCATGCATTCAAAGTAATCGTGTGCTCAAGACTGACATAGTTCACGAAGTTTGACACTACATGAGCCAGAGTAGGCCTGCACCTACACACACAGCCACACTTGCATACCTCAAAACAGCTCAAATTATGGCTGCTGTAGTATAGAGAGCGCTTATCAATAGTCACCTCAAAGGGTGAGAAGTAAATTATTGTAATTACGAGAACTATGTACAAATCAGAAACATTTATAAATGAAAATTTAATGTATGAATGAAATTTGTGTATGATTGAAAATTATGTATCATGAGCTAGCTGTAGGCCTAACCGGTAAAAAAATTACGGGCTATTTTAATCAACGAGCATTTATATTAGATTATATTTAATGCGACTACTAACGTCATCATATATGAATGAAAAATGTGCATCAATAAAAACATAGCCTACATGAATGGAAATTATGCTTGAATGAATATATTTATTCCTAACAGAGTTTCAAATGTACGATTTCCTTCAGCACGTAATAATAATAAATACGTTAATACACTGGTTTTCCAAGGAGCGAGCTTCAATATTTAGAAATTTTGACTTTTTTTAAATTGACAAACCCTAACGACGTATTATGTGAAATGTACGATAGTATAGTCCCGCTACATATTACTGTTGAAAACGTTAAGTGACATTTGTTGGGACAAGCACATTTATAAAAGAGCTGAACTGTTTTGACAATGTGAATCTATGCTACGAGAAAGTTAATAGCGGTGGCACAAGACGGCACCATAACAATAGTACCTGATTACCATAAGTCCATCACTGGAAGCAAATTAAGTAATTGAAGGTAGTCATAGGGCTATATAGGTCAGAAAACAAATAATATGCAGAAACCCGAATTTTTTATAAAGTGGATGTTCAATAATTATGCCTTATACAGAAAACCGACTTTCTTCTTTTAAGCCGAAATTCTTATTTGGAGAACTTCTCAACTATTTGCAATCGAGATTTTGTGCAGTAGAGATTTTGTGTAATCGAGATTATGTTCAGTCGAGATTATGTGCAGTCGAGATTTTATGCATCGAGGTTTTGTGCTCGCGGTTTTGACGATCGCGGTTTTGAGATCGCGACTATTAACGTACACCTCTCTTACAGACCACTACTAATCAGAGGCGGACCCGATTACATCCCTCAGTTGTGTCGTAGATTTTACACTCCGAAGCACTTGAGCAATTGTGAGTGAAGGACTTGCCCGAGGTCCTAAGTAGTGGCTCGTCAGGGTGGGAGTCGAACACGCTACCCTTTGGATGCAAGGCAGAGATTATCCTACTGCTCTACAAGACTTGCTTGGGAGTTAACCCGGTCTAATGTGGGGCAAAGGCAAAGGTCGTCGTCCTATTTGCCCTTCGGGGCCAATACCAGATCTGTTGTTCTGTTCCGATGCACGGCTTCATTTCGAGTTCTGTTCCGTCGTCGGAAATCTGTAGACAGAGGTTGGTATTCGGCTGGCGTAGAGTGTTGTCACCACCGTAAATCCATTCCTGGTTTTCCTTCAGCCCGTGACACGGGTATATCATAACGAACGAACCCTCGCGATCGTAATCAACGCACCCGGTTTCGCACCGAATCTCCCCCTCCTCGTTCAACGTCCAGTACTGACCATCGCCTTCGTGATGACAGGACCAGATCACCACCTGTGTGTTGCTGGTTTCCACGTCATAGGAACGATCCACGCATGCCGGTTGCTCCCTATCGCTAAACGTACCCATCACTTTGTTTCGAATCTCTCCGGAAGCGACAATGGCCCCCGGAAGTTTCAGCTCGGGATAGATGTTCTTGAGGTACCAGTCGAACGTCTTGCACTGAAGCCTCTTGCGAAGTTCTTTGCGGGAACTCACATCGCCGTAGTCGCCGAGAACATCATCGAATCGATCGTAATAGTACTTGGCGTAGCCGTCCATCCAGACCTCGGCAAGACGTACCGAGTTCCTCCTCAAGACGTTAACCTCAGTGGGCCACTCGTACGGCATGCGCTTACGAAAGATGTGACCGACGTGCGAGCAGACGACGGTTTCGAGAATGCCGCCGCACATCCAGATCTTGAAGGAGAGTTCGAGATTCTCGCCGCCCCAGATGTCCATTCCCGGATCGTACGCACCGAGATGTTCGAAGTACTCGCGACTGATGGCGAACAGACCGCCCGCCATCGTCGGGGTGCGGATCGGATCGACGTCGCTTTTGCGTCTATTCCTCTCTCGGTCTGGCATCGGGTTCCAGTCGAACTGAAGGTCCCACGTGAAGCCGCCAATGTTCGCCATCTCAGCATTGAGGGAATTGTACCTAAGGGTATCGTCTTCGATTATATCGATCATTGGAGTTACAACGTTCGAGTGATTCTCTGCTATGCGGTCGAGTAGAGGTTCCAACCATCCCATTGTGCATTCGCAATGCGAGTCTAGGAAGATGAGAACCTCACCAATGGCCACTGAGGCACCGAGGAGCCGCGCTCGTATCAGACCCTCGCGTTTCTTATCGCGCACGACGCGGACTTTGAGGAGCCTCGAAACGTAAGCGTCCAGCGGTTCCTTCAGATGATCGAGTTCTGAGAAGTCGTCCACTAGAATGATTTCCTCGATCAGATGCGGCGGAGATCTGTCGAGAACGCTATGTACGGTTCTCAAGAGAACGGACAACGCTTCCTTGTGGAAGATGATGATAACACTTGCACGCGGTAGCTGGTCTCCGTACCTCAGCATCTTACATTCTTCATCACGAACATCAAGCAGGGATCGGTGAAGAGAGATTCGATCGCTGAGGTATTGGTTGAAAGCGTTCCTCTCCCAACCGTCGTCAAACTCCTTCAGCTCCTCCACCATTGACAAGTTCCCTCTTACGATGTGAACACCAACACCGAATTCTCCAAATCCGTCGGCAATGGCTGGAAACTCCTCTATCAAGTCCCACTTCGGAACGATCAGACCCTGCTCGATGAGCCGTCGGGTATCGTCGTCGACTCCGTTAATGATACTCGCTTTCGAACTACTAATCCTCCTCCTCGGCGACTCGATCTCGAATTTCGAGAACCAAGGCTCCGATGCTTCTATCATCCGCCAGCTGCTCCGCTCTTTCGACAGCTTATTCTCCGTCTCCACCCGGTGCTTCGTCTCTTTCCGTATCCGCTGCTCGTACCTCAATCGGTTGGGTTCGGGATCTTCAATGACCCGTTCTTTATCTTGTACCTGTTTGAGACGACCCCCACTGTCCCAATTGAGATCGTCCGATCGGGGACGGATGTATCGTTGGCGTCTGTCGTCCGAGGGACCGTCTCGAGCGAGATTAAGTAAGATTCCGATCCAGAAGAGAAGGACGATGACGAAGAACTTGAGGTAGAGCGACTGACGACGCATGAAGAACGTGTTGATAATAATCTGCCGCTGTTGTTGGATTGAAACGTCTCACCTGAATGCTCTATATGGTCATGGAAACGTTATAATATTGTGCTGCTATGTTCTCGATTTCAGCATTTTCATCAAACACAGTCATAGAACTCTAGCTGCTTGCCTATAATTTTCACTGTGACAAGATGTTCTGTAATAAACTCGAGTACTTCGAAACAAGCGATTTTTACTGTATTAATCTCGACTTCTTGTAAGCGAGTGTTACATATTGATTGTTGAAGCAGAAGAAACAGGTGTTTAACAATTCACTGGATCTCTTGCTCTTCTTAAATCAGTTTTATTGGATAGATATGAAATAATAATCGTTATTTTACACGACATAGTTTTACAAGGACTATCGATTGGCGGCCAACAGGATATCTAGCGTGTTTCTTTTCATAGCGTTGAAACATCATAGCCTTACTCTAGTCCTTACAGAAGCCTATTATTATACACACGTTTCTTTATACAGGTTCATTGACTCACTCTCATATCACTAGGATTAGGCCTACAAAGCGGTCTTTGCTCATACAAACAAGTGGAAATGTTCTATTAGAATACTTGTAACTGGTTCTACTGTCTGGAACAGCCTCCCTGCTGATATAATTAATGCATTTCATATCTTCCAATTTTGTATGCCCAGTTAAGTTTAGTAAAAAATAATTATAATCAGTTTCTAATTTTATTGCTTATAATAATAGTATAATCTGTTTTGTTCATTTAGTTTTGTTGTCTTGCACTGGAAAATATCCACATTATCATTTAGTTTAGCTTACGTTTGAAACACCGCTTTTGTTGGGGGTCTAATATAGACCTATAGACCCTTAACAAAAGCGGTGGAATATAATAATATTGGACACATGTAGACCTATATTATAGGCCTACATTTCTCCAATATTATATTCACCCTAACAGTACATCGTGAGGCGTGGTGGCGCAAATGGGAGAGTTCCCGCTTTGCGTCCGAATTAGGGTCGTGGGTTCGATTCCCACCCAAGTCCTTGGTCAAGTTCTTTACTCATAGTTGCTCAAGATGCTTTGGCGTTTAAACTCCGACACACCTGCGGGCTGTAGTCGTGGCCGCTTCTGAATAGTAGTGGACATTAAGAGGCGGTATAGAAATACACACATGCATACATTTTACATTATGCGTTATATATCCTTGAAGAGGCGCTATACAAATTTCGAAATGAATTAACTTTAATATTTTGTACATTACTATACATACAAGCGCATGTATATACATTAATTTATATTATTGCTTGTAAACCACTGATCATCAGAGAAACAGGAGAGAAGGTTTGTTTAACGACGGTGTATGACACGGTGACCCGTCCTTTGCGCGCAAGACGATTGCGCGCCGACGAAAGCGCGCCGACCAAAGCGCGCACCGTCACTTGCGCTCAAGACACATGCGCGCCGACATAAGCGCGCAGAATGCAAGTACTGAGATCAACACGATACGATATATTCAAAGTTATATAATTGCTGCAAGATAGATCCATTCATAATATTTATTTCTTAGAAAATCTGCCTGATATCGGAACATCTAACACTACAACAGCTAAAAGTAAATTATTAATAAAAACTGTCTCTTGTTATAATAAGAACATCTAATCATACAACACGTACAAGTCTAAAATAACAAAGAAATAAAATATCTTCAGTTAAGAGTGTCTATCCAAATGCAATATATGTGTTTCGAAATATAAGAACATCTAAGCCTAGAACACGTACAAGTCTTAAATAACAAAAAATATCTGGAGTCAAGATTGTCTCTCCGAATGCCAAGTTTCCCAGTCCATTGCTTTGCGACGAATTTCAGCAACGGTCTGCTGCACTTCGTTGCGTTCCGGATCAGGAGCGTGATTGTGTTCCGAAATGATCGTCCTGGTTTCACCGGTGGAAATTTTAATCCTCCCTCTGCAATCACGTTTAAAGTATCTCCACGACGCGCCACCGTCTCGATTGACTCTGTCTTATCTATATCTATATCCATCATCGAAAATGTGCTCTTTACCTTTCTGCGACTCAGTTGCCTCCATGGTATAACACGATTGTAACTAAGATGTCACAGGGCGCTTTCAGTATTTATAGGCTACTTATTTTCTGTCGTGACTCATAAGGACTTTGAAGTTGCCGCACCACATATTACGTAGCTCTGTTAATAGTCTATGAAGTGTCACAGAGGTGCTGATAGTGTAAGATTTCTGCGATTTCTGCTTAATCCTAATTTAAGTGATAACTAAACAAACTTACCATCATACATTGTTCCATCAATGAGAAACCAAGTGCTGCTGAGATTTGGGTAGAGTTTTATATTTATGTAAACCATTGAAGTCATTTGTGAGGATTCCAGAAATTGAGCCAAAGCCGTCTGAGTATTACTGTCATTGACGATAGCTAGTGTTGAATTATTCGCCGTGCACCAAGACACAGCATCGTTTAAAGTTCTTGTGACATCATTTGGTATTGTAAAATGATATTCACCAATGTAGCCATCGAAGTCTGAAGTAACTGACTGCGAAAAGAATAGTAGCGCTATAGGAATAGAAACATAAATATGTAATCAGTGTGGCTCACATGCATAGGCTATGTATTTACAAAGGGGACATCGTGAGTCCTATAATGAATGGTTCAACATCGGATTCGCCAACCAGGTCAATATGATTCTTATTACGACCACCATAATTACGTCATTGAGCCTACAAGTCGATTGTATTGTATTTTTGTATTGTATTTGTGTATTTCTATACCGCCTCTTACAGACCACTACTACTCAAAGGCGGTCCCAACTACAGCCCGCAGGTGTGTCGGAATTCTACACGCCGAAGCGCTTCAGCAGTTGTGAGTGAAGGACTTGCTAAAGGTCCTTGCGCGGCGGGTGGCAATCGAACCCACAACCCTTCGGTTGCGACCTTCACCACTACACTACCACGCCCCACAATCATATCAATCATTTCAAGACAACATTCATCATTCCCATAATCATCCCATTCATCATCATCATCAGTTACTGATGCTAGCCATTTGGCAGCGTTGGGTACGAATAGATGATCTCCACTGTCCTCGGTCATGTGTCAAATCAATTGCTCCTCTCAGTGTTAGTCCAAGTGATATTACGTCATCTCTTACATTGTCTATCAAGCATATAGTCTTGCTCTGCCCCTGTTGCTTTTCCTTCCTTTTGTGGAATACTGTCAACTGACATTCTCTCAACATGTCCCAACCATCGCAGTCGTCGTTGACAGACTTTCCCCAGCAGAGTTGTTTCAACGTCTAAAGATCGTTATCGCTTTTAATCGTCCCATTGATGCCAACAAACTCTTCATCATCACTATAAAGTCTATTGAATTGAATTTTGAATATAATCACCGTCAAGACTATCCCAGACATACCATTATACAATAATAATCATCACCCATTCATTATTACAAACTCTTTATCATGACTACTCGATTATTATTTCTGATAGCAACATTACAACGGCACTAAGTCAAAGATGTTACAGGATCAAATCATATTCAGAATAAAATCATATTCAGGCTTAGATCCAATTCAGGATTAAATCATATTCAAGATTAGATCAAATTCAGGATTAAACCATATTCAGGATTAGATTACATTCAAAATTAGATCATAATCAGTGGCTCAGAATAGTGCATCAAATTCTAACTTTGCACGGTTGTCTAAACAACTGCACACCTGCTACCTTGTGAACAACATCAGGCCTCTATCGGACAAGGCCCAGTCGATCATGGCTGCCATCTAGAGATTGACAGGGTAGACATATTCAAAATCCACTAAGTTTGACATCTGCAGTAGAAATACATGGCCAAATCCACTCATTCTGACTTGTGTAATAGAAATACAGTAGAAATACAAGACCAAATCCACTCAGTTTGACTTCTGGATTAAACCATATTCAGGATTAGATTACATTCAAAATTAGATCATAATCAGTGGCTCAGAATAGTGCATCAAATTC
>JAQFXW010005634.1:0-10284 GCA_034693945.1 Dendrobaena attemsi
AAGGTCCTTACGCGGTGGGTGAGATTCGAACCCACAACCTTTCGGTTGCGAGGCGGCGACCTTCACCACTACACTACTGCGTCCCAATAAACTCTGTACATGTATATACATGCAAGGCTAGCACACACATATATGACATATATTGTATATATATATATATGGTCATTCCGAGCAAGAGAGGATGATTAATGGCCTTGCATGGCTACAGCCGACAGACGAACCTAACGCGATTCTTTACTATGCTTACTTGAAATTTCGACACATTGTAAGCATTTCTTTAGGACATACTACAGTATTACTACTACTTGCCATCTTAACCATGGGCAATATTGTAAACTCTGCATTACAACTATATTCCACCACGGTGGCGACCGGTCTCTGTAAGTGGTAAGATTTTTGAACAATTGAAGATTAATATTGAACATTCATTAATGTAGCCTAAATGTTCTGGTATATCTGGGTTATCTAACAAAAACTCTCTTCTTTTGGTGACTGATTTGATTACAATAATTGATGCTATGCCACCACATTTGAATGTTGCCAACATAATTCGAAAAGAACATGTGCATTTGCAAAGATACACAGATCAAACCTCCAAACAACAGCTGAAGCCCCACAAAATTCAGAAGATCCAATTGTAGACACCACATTTGAAAGTTTATTATAGCAAAATTTACAGCTAGGCTTAACATAAAGAAATGACCTTTCTGTAAATTCAACTCAAATTTATGATCTAGTTTGAAATTAATTAATCAAAAGTTTGACAAAAAACAAAAATCATACAATAACTCCGTTTCAGAAGTCTTTCTAGATAGGATCTACATACAAAAGTTTTGCATTGCTTGTTAATTCATTTGGCAAAGTCCTATAAAAATCCATCAAAATATTGAATTAACTGACTGGGTCCAACCCATACAATAAATAGTTCACATCTCTTAAACATTATGATAGGGTCTTCTGCTGTTCTAAGAACTTAGTTTAAACAATCATCAGTGTTACTAGTAAAGACAAACAGTTTACATGATTAACAAGTATTAATTTAGACTATAATTGAAAATCTGTTTCCTGAGTAACACTCAAAATTGTGTACTGCAAAGTTCAATACCATGAACTAAAAAAAACTGCTAGAAAAATATGATTGACAAGTTAACCTAAATATACTCATATTATACATCTTACTAATGAGCCGAATCCTATAAACGCATACAACCTGTCCCCGTGCAATGATCTTCAGGATTGGAAAACTCTTGGTCAACTACATCTCTGCCCATCTTGCAGCACCACAGTCGATCAGCTCACGATTTACAAACTTCACCTGAAAATACAAATAATAGATCAAATGCATTAAACCAGTGGTTCCCAACCTTTTGATTTCAGGGCCACTAATCCAAATTTGTAATGTGGGAAAATGGATTACATTCCGGGATTCCATGTGTGTCAATCCCGGGATTAAAAAAAGCTCTGAGATAACGGGATTCTGGACTACATTTACTACTGGTGGGCCACTTTTGGACGTTGGACACAAGTTGGGAACCACTGCATTAAATCTTACCATTTGAACATTGTCAGTTCCTCACAAACTGCTTTAATCTAAAACATTCAAGACTTATTTTATTACTGCGTAAAAGTGTTGGTATCAATTATTTACAGTACGCGTTATCAGTTACACATTGTTGATACCAAATAGGATCATTCAAAGTCATTTTGGCACACATATTTTGAGAGTGTTTAGGTCAGACAGTAATGCTTTAGGATCAGAATGCTCTCATCACACCTGGGAGTCTTGCACACAAGTTAGTTCCACATATGGAATTCCATCATGCTCCACTGCAACCACTTCTGCCTGAAGTATATTACCATCAACCAGTTTCTCCAAGAGTCGTTTTGTTTCCTTTGGGAAATCTTCATTTTCTGAAATAATTGAAAATTAACATTGTTAATTATTCTACGTCTGTAAAACAGGCATTTCAAGGATTGTATGTTTCCAAGTCATTTTATGAAAAGAAGTTAAGACTCCTTCATGATACGTAGCATAATGCAAAAACATGTCCCTATACAGTGAGGTAAACAAAATCAGATTTGAAAGGCAAATCCCTGATTTGGTTAAAGTATCTAAGCCATTTAATAGCTGGACCAAGGATAACCGCCATCAGCAATCCCACCAATCTTGTGCAGACAATTTCATACTACAAAGCCAAACTGCATGATCCTCACAAATGTCTAAGATGATTTTCCAAATTCATTTAATGGAATATGACAGATGTTTACTTACCCTCCAATAAAGCACAGCACTCTTGCTAATTTATATCAGCATTAAGGAACATTTTAAGCAACATCGATTACTTTGGGATCATCTTTGCAAAGCGGCACCACATGGAGCACAAAAATGTCCAGACTTCCAAGTCTAGTGGCAGTTAGTCAAATCCAAATGCATGAACAGAAAGAAAAAGCAACGTCTCTAGATTCACATACTAACCGAGAAAATCCATGAATGACTCATGCCTTAGACGGCTGCAGGAACTGAATGCAAGTGATACAAAACTCTTCTAATTAGAAAATCTCACCAAATGGAGGAACAACGTAGGCCATGTAGCACTCAACCGCTTGGAATGGCAAGTCCATAAAGTCCTGTCTACAAAAAGCAAGAAAACAATCTTTCAAAAGCATTTTCACAGAATAAATCAAACTACCACACTTGCAACCATATAAGAATTGGTCTATTGGTGAGGAGGATATGGACAATATCAATATTTATCTGAATATTCATATGAAGTTTAAGAAAGTGATACTTCATGCTTTCTATTGATAGCGTCTGTATTTATATGAGCAACCAAACAGAATCCAAATATCAGATTCAAGCACGAAAAATTTGAACATCATTGTCCTGATGAGATTCAACTTTAAACTCTAAGTCAGTTAAGAAGCAACTAAGCTTCGACAGACGATTTGGAGACTTCACCGAATCTGCTTCAGAGCGGAACCCCGCAAGCGAAGATATCCACCGTAATCCACGAGTTTGATGTTGTATTCATCTTCCTCATGATATACTTCAAGAATCTGAGCACGGTACCAGAAGCCAAATGCCGGTGCCACACAGATAATTCCAACTGCAAAAGTGAACATTTATGAAGTGCTGCAGTGCATCTAACGATAATAATATCATCATCTAACCAATTTATTCAATTGTGCAAAAGCCAAAGAAGAAAGACCAAGAGTGAGTGAGTACAGCTAAGCCAAATTGCATAAGTGCTGACAGCAACACTAAACTACAGGTAGAAAGCATTTGTTTGGTGCTTGAGAAATTCAGTTTTATCTTACACTACATCTAATACATAGCATATCTATAGTAGGCACTACAAACAAATCGTTCTGACAACAGCTACCAAAGTATGATTCAAGTTCTTGGTACCTTCTATAGGCCGTGGAAGATCTGGAACACAGCAGTCGAGGTTATAGCATTTCTTCATGCTAGAAGTCAGTATCTCCAGTTTTGAAAACGTTGGGTGACTTGGCAGATGCAGAAACAAGTGATTGGCACTGATGACATTTGACACGACAACATCCAGTGGAGCTCCAACGGGCATGCTCAGCTGCAAACGTCACAAAGTCAACATCTACATTTACTCCAATGTAAAGCATTGTTTTGAATCTGGTTGTAGCACACATTCGATTCAATTCAATGTTTCTTTATTAAACAAGAACAAGACAAGACAATGGTACTACATCAATTAACGAGCAAGGTTAAACACACAGGTTCGTCATCTCTCAAACCCAACAGCAAGACCCAAAAGGGATATTCTCCCACTACAATGGGTCACCTACAGTTTACATAAAAGAGTACATTTGTAAGATGGCTTACAACTATCAACATACATAATTCCTGTAATCGATCGATGTCCGGCGATGTCCGGGGATAACGCTGTTTAAAAGTTGCCTATAAAAATCTGACCGCCGGGGTTAGAACCTGGTATGCCAAGAGAATATCTATATTACACTTCATTGAGCGAACAACATGTTACACGTTAAGCCATCAAGGCACTGTATAAAGGCAGAAACAAACAGGCTTATATTGTAGCTCCTGGTTTCGTACAAAAAAGATGTCAATAAAAGATTTCAATGAATGAATATCATACAATATACTATCAAATTCATTTTAAACATAAATAGTTCCGATTAGTGGCGCTATTATCTTCATATTTACATTTTCATTCGCATCAAAAATAGCCGTAAATTCTGTACGGATTACAGCTAGTTTTAACATAATTATTACACTGTCGTATTGACCGAGGCATGAAATGAAATTGAGGTTCTTAAAAGGTGTATGTAAATGCTCAGATACATATACAATATACATTTATATATATATACATATATGATAGATATATATATATAGATACTGGATTGCTATGAGAAGTTAAGTCACTGATATCATCAAAGCATTAGCAGTAAAGCCAATCCATTTGAACTGTAGAGATCATAAACATCCCATTTATTTTACGACTAATATTTAGTCAGTAGTAGCATCGTAGTGGATTGATTCAATGATTACGAACAATAAGCAGTCCACTTATTTGATGGAAAGAAAAACTTGGCAATTAGGTAAAACCTGTGTAATGCCAACAGATTCAGGAGGAATGTCTGCTGAGTGCTTTTCATAATCGAGTGCAGGAAACTTCTTCTCAGGAAACTTCTTCCTAATCAGATGAAGGGCTTTGTTCACCTGCTGTGCAGTCCCTGCAGACATTTAGAATATCAATCCTTCAGTAAAATAAGTGCAAACACCTCCCAAGAATTAACATATATATATATATACAGTGCTTGTAGACATGTACATACAGTTTTCACAGGGTTAGTCACCACTTGCTGGAATAGTCAGTCACAATGGTTGATGGTCTAGAGTTGAAACTGAAAATTTAACTCTTTCTGTCTTCCCAACTGAGCTGCATTTAGAATTGCTCAATCTCGTCACAGATCGCATTGATTCTGGCATGGGTTGATTCCAGTCATCTACAACCATCTGCGGAAAAGAATTCTCTCATGTCCGACGACTGTCAGAATTATTGCTAGTCAGTAAGTTTTCAATAAAGCAATTTATCAGACACACATTGTCTGCGCATGTTTCCATTCAGCATGACACTTGAAACAGGTTTAGTGCTTCTTTGACCAAAAAGAAATCATTAGTCCTGTTTCAGCATTCATCATAAACAGTCTGGATAAGCGTATCCATCACCTAGCTGGAGTTGCATTTTCAGCTTCTGGAATTCTTTTCCACGCTGCCTGCGGCGCTGCGTATGTATTGATCTATATAGACAGAGATACGGTCGATTTTAGTGAAGTGGAGGTGTCAAGGTCAATTTTTACTTTTCTGTATTTTCATATAGTACAAGGCAGTGTTTTAGTTGTCCAAAATTAACTGGGGTCAAGAACTGGACTCTCAGAGGCATGTGTAAACCCAAAAAACTGATTATTTTTTTAGTAATTACTCTACGTCTAGTAAAAATCATATACACAGTCAAAAATGTATCTTTCTGTAAAGCCAAAAAACTTTTGACCTTTTAGTCATTACTCGTTATTTTCAATAAAAATGCTACATTTTCTACGCAGTCCTGCTTCATCGCCGTTCTCTCGACTCCTCTTTTCCCTTTTTCGAGAGCCAAAGAGTTGGGGAGGGAGGTCAAAAGCTGTCCCCAACCCATTTTAGTAACTTAACTGGGGATCAGACAGGTAACTGGGGGTCCACCTTCTCCTTCGAAAACTAAAACACTGGAGCAAGATATAATTTACTTTTTCACCAAGTATTACACCTTAAAAACTGTCTAAAGATATATTTTAGTAATTTAATTTTATATGCGAATATTGGTTCTTCTTAAAGTGTCAAAATCTGGCGTTTTGGTGTATTATCAAACCATTGCTGTCTCTCAACTGCCTGTTGAACTTGGTATCTTCGGAATGCCTGACCTCTCTTCTAGACAACAGAGGTCATTTAAATTAATAATAATTAGTGTAAGTTCAAGATCAATGAATGAATTTAGAAGCAGTTTGAGTAAACACAGAACTACGCCAATCACGCCAATCATGAGACCAGAATGGTGGTGTCTCGTTGGCTGACAGGCACAAACAGAAATTAATGTTGATTGAATATCTTTGTTATTTACTCATGCAATTACAAATGCCAATTATTATGTCACCGGCTAAAAAAAGAAGCTTGCACAATAATATAACATAAGCAAGATAGCCTACCTCCGACTGGTACGGCTTAATCGCAACTATTTTGTGTAGTATCTTTACATGTATTTTCCGAAAACTACAATATCGCAATTTCGCCAGTTTTATCAAATTAAGATATTCTTAACTCCGTCAAATATTAAGATATCGGACCAAACAAGGGCTCGTTTTAAAGGGAAACTTCCGCTCTTAATGTGTGGCATGAAAATGTCATTTTTGGTTTTATGTAACTTAATTAAGACTGCTTACTTCTGATCACATTACAATTTTCCAGATTATAGGCCTGCGTACTTTTGAACTTATATAAAAATTCATCTGTTTAAAAATCAGTACCGGTACAGCTACAACTCAAAAACTCCAGATACGCGTGTATTTGTTCAGTTAGAAAAACTATTAGACATAACATAGCCACTAAACGTAATCAAACCTTGAAGGCAGACAACCTTGCACTGAGTGCTGTACAGTTTGGTCTGAAGAAATAGGTCAGCACCGGATTTTTTCTTCAGCGTTCCAACATTTTTGCCCTGTCGTCCGATCAACCGTCCACAGAGTTCAGAAGGAAAATCAAACTTATAAATCGTACTGATGTTATCCATCAACTTCTTGTTATGATGAATCCACCTCTTTTTAATCTGCTCCACTTTGTTCTTGTTCAGCCAAAGACACAAATGAAACCACAGAACTTAAATTACTTTCGTCAAACTTCATTCAGAGAATCAATTCAAATGATTGTATATGTAACCTGCAATGCATACATAATGGTTCAGGGAAGTGAAACAAGATGGCAAGCCACTTTGCAGGCTTTGCTGCAGAATTCTCTCAGCATCAGTTCTTGGAGTCAGGGTCCTGAGTTTGAAAGACATTGGACCGTTGGTGCTACAATTTATTTAGATATCCTACCATATTGCAACATTCTTTCATGCCAGCAGACAACAGCTACCCAATGACTAGTCAAAGTTGCTTTACAGATTTGCACAGCAATCGTTTGAGGACACATCTCATGATCCAGCATACAAACCAGGTCTTTCAATTAACCAGTAAGGCAAATCAAGTTAACAACTTTGGGACAAGACAGTGGTTTGCATAGGGTAGAATGGCAGGCATGGGCGGAGTTTATCAGGGACTATGGGGTGTTTGCCCCCATGGAGAGATTTTGACTTGTTAGTGCCATGTATTTATTCAGGCCCCGCGGAAGGCCAGCCCCCCCTCAAAGGTCACCCAACTCTTTTGGCGGATGCGATGAAATCATTTTCGGAAGTTGGGACTAAGATTTTTAAAAGAAGTCATCAACTTTTTTGGCAAATGCGATAAAATCATTTTCGGAAGTTGGGACTAAAAAAAGAGGTCATCAACTTTTTCCGCAGCCCCTCCATGAGCGGAACCCAAACTCCGACCATGATGGCAGGTAAACCGCATGAGAATGAGCCATGCACTGTATGTATATATATACAGTATCCCAGATACCCAAGAAAGGGTATTTGAACTTAAAAGTTCAAAACAAGCACTATATAACTGATTAAGAACCACAAATCACAGTCACAAATTACTCATTAAAGCCAGTAATCAGGGCTTGTAACAGATAACTTACATCATTGTAGAAAACCACATTGACTCCATCCTTATTTCCAAAAGAGCCAACAGTTGAATCGTGGCTTGCTGTTGATGAAAAACGCAAACCTATTTCTTGGTCAGACAGAGAGCTACTGGTTCCCTGGTCAAACTCTCTAAAACAGTCAATGCTTTGCCGAGAAAATCTTGCCGGCTTAGTCACGGTTGCAATGGGAAGCTCTCTGTCAGAGTTTGCCCTTGCTGGAATCAGCTGTTGTGATGGGCCAAGTGTCTCAAATAGTTCATTCTCGTCGACAACATTTTCTTTCAGCATATCTTCCAACATTTCCACTGAAATTGACAAACAGTCCTTGCCTCCTCTTTCATTCACAGTCATTCCATTGCCAGACTGATACCTTTCCACTTGTTCTACATTGTTATCACACATGGTTATCACTGGTACTTCGTTTGGAGCACTATCGACCACAGGAGAACCCACATCAAAAACAAATTTATCAACCTCGTTGGATAGATTGTTCAAGGTTTCAATCTGTGATGATGAATCAATGAGATCTTCACAAGAGTTGTCACGAGGCCTACATAGCAACTCATAGGCTGTCTGGTCATCTGGGTCATGGCCTTCAACGGTGTACATTTGATCAGCGCTCTCACAACCTTCGTTGCTACTTAGCAATGCGATCCTTTGATACTCTGACTCCACTGAATCCAAGGTCATAAAGTGCTCGTTAGAGCTGTGGGCAGTTGGAATTGGCTTCCAGATCGGTTCAAGTGAAGGGACTTTCCTTCGCCTGTAGGCCCACAGCAGACAGATAATGGCAGCTCCAGTTGGAACAATTGCCACCAGAATAAGCTTCAGGCTCATTTGTATTCGTCTCCACAGAAGGTATCCTATCAAAACCAAATTTAAAGTGTCCTTACAAATGGAGTATCTATCCATCCATTACATGATCCAATCCATCCATCCATCCATATCATCACCTATCTCTGATTTATGCTAGATCAATGAGGCTGCAGTCTTAAATAAAATCTCTGTAAGTGATAGGAGAAACCACTGCTTATAGGACTAATTATGCTGAAACTTGTAAAAGCAGAAATTGATCTGCTAGGATCAGACGCGTTAAGACACATAATTACGCTGCGCCGTTGCTATATTTAATATCCCGACATGACTTGTCTAACTTCTACAGAATATTTGCTACATATTTACACATGAACACAGGGCCTAGGCTATGCATTGGCCCATAAAGGGTCTACTTCGACCAGAGTCGTTTTAGGCCTTATGGCCAATTCACGGTAGCATTTCTAGTTCGGTTCCTAAGGTTATGATTAAATAAATGTATACTTACGTGATTCAAACTTCAAGAAGACTCTGGAGTCTGGACCATTCGATCATAATAATTTGTTCCCCTTTAAAATTATAAACACGTGCCTGAAAATGCAGGTGTTTGGCGCGGCAGAATTTGGCTCTCGCACTCAAGGACAAGGAGCATGAATGTGCTAAGGTGTCTTTTACGTGCATCGACTTAAAGTAAAATAGAAGTCTAGCCTGTCATAAAATTGGGACCTATCTCAAATTGTAGGCCTACCATATACTACCATTATGAGAAATGAGTCCAAACGAGGTTCTAAAACTAAAACTCAACAATTGTAGGAACAAATATTGTAGGCCTACCAACGACGTAAGGGCTAAAAGGCCTTTCCCCAAAGTCTCCAGTAGCGTTTTGATGCTTCGCGGCTCATGCTTCTCAGCGTTCTCATGCTTCTCGGCTCATGCTTCTCAGAGTTCTCATGCTTCTCAGCGTTCTCACGCTTCTCAGCGTTCTCATGCTTCTCAGCGTTCTCATGCTTCTCAGCGTTCTCATGCTTCTCAGCGTTCTCGGCTTCGGAGTTCTAATAAAAGTTAACTCTGGTACAGAGCCCAAGGTTGTGTGCACAATTTTTGGCCACTTTCATTTGAAAGTCGCTGGAAAGTTAATTGAGTAGGCCAATTGGTAGAGCAGGCCTTGACCATTATGTGCGACTTATGCGTAGGCCTAACCACTCAGTGTTTACAACCGTATCTGGGAATAAAGCACTACAAATTGCTACTTTATTCGCCAGAGGGCGCCTACAATTCCAATTCGCCGTAAAGGCAAACATACAGCTTTATTCGCTACGGCGCTTTAACATTAGTGAAATCAACGATAATTTGATTTATTTTCAAATTTACACTTCAAGTTGCACTTTGTGTAGAGCTTAAAAACCATGTCATTTTTGACGGTTTATAGGCATAGCTGGTGAATCATAAATTTTATAGCCTTTTCAGAGGGGAAGAAATATTTAGTATAGGCCTACCTAAATTGACTAAAATATGCTAATATGCTATATTTTTAGGTTTTACTTTTTGCATCTTTGATTCACTGCGTTGTTCTCGATCTGAACGCCAATATTTTTGCGTATCATCTATAATTATTAGGCCTAGGCCTATACAAACTTTGATACCCGGCCGTA
>JAQFXW010005635.1:0-10284 GCA_034693945.1 Dendrobaena attemsi
TTGCCTTCAGGTAGGCAGAAGCCCAGAGACCGTCTCCATGCCTCTGTTTGCCCCTGTGCATTACTGTCTGTCTGTAGCAAATTTCTACAACTGTTTGTGTGCATGATATTTGCAGAGGCCGAGTAGTAACCAAGTATTTGGTCATTCCCTAGTATATAATTGCTGCCAAAAAGACACAATGTGTGATAAAATAGTTACAAGGCTGGTATACAAAAGACCTAAAGAGACCAGAGGCGGAAGCTATGACGGCCTCTGTCGGCTGGTGGGCGCCAGACTGTCATCGATTATAGTTGGTATTCTGTCTATTTTTAGGGTGAACGTTCATGATTCATGAACAGTGCTACTTCTGAAGTAGCAGTGCTGCTTCTGCTTGGGAGATATTTCCCACGATCTTAGAAATTCATCAACTTGATAATATTATCTTCTAATCGATCTTGGGATTTTTACTAAGGTTTACACTGTAACTGGTTATTTAGAATAGCCGCTGTAAAGTCATCGATAATGTAATGTGTGCAACTTAATTTGCAATTTTGTAGTAACTTGGACTTCTTTGCATTGCAGTCTAAGGCACGATCTTGGGATTCTGAAAATGGAGAGCGAGCCCCGCCATTCGTAGAAAACATTGGGAAACCAAAACCAAAAGTGGTTTTGTAGATTATTTCCCCAAATAGGAAAATTCATCGGTAACGTTTGCGACTTTCGTAAGTATAATAAAGTAATTCGTCGACGAACTATTCAGTTAGTCCGCTTTTTGCCGAATAGTCGGCAGTCGTGTCTTTGCAAAGTTTCAGCAACTTTATTGCGTACATGAGCAGCAACTCGTTAAATGGACCCCCGCTGTTAGGGTTGGTACTTACATATAAGTGGATTTGTTCACTTTCAAGTTTGATACTTTTGCAGGGACTTGGATGCTATGCTAATTTAGTTGCTGACGGAATGAGAATTTTGGCGCGTGTCGATCCCTATCTTTGCTCTTTCTATGCGCATTTGTCGTGCTGTGTATAAGAGCCGTTCACATAATATATAACGCCTAAAATCGCAATTTTTGACCCACCCCTACTCATAATAACGTTATATAACACCAGCTGTGACCCCACCCCTATATTATAATTATAACAGATATGCTACCTCCTCCCTACTACTCTTAGATTTGATTCATATGATATCGATAGTCCTATTAATTTTCAGTTTTACTTTTCTGCTCCGACTCCTTTCGGACGTGTATAGACCGATTGACAGAGCCTGAATAACTCTCCTGGCCCAATTAATGGATTTCTTAAGTGCCACATTCGACACTTCCGATCATAAAAGTTTACTTAACCGGCTGCATGTGTCATTTCGACTGAATGACGCATTTCTTGAACTGTTCGATTCCTTCTGCATGATCGTGCCCTTTATGTGGTCCACAGTTCCGTGTATGGGTCCATGCCAAATATGGTTTGCCTCAGGCTCAGTCCTATCCTCTACAATAGTCTACTAATCTACACTTCTAATCTAGCCCTCCTTCTTGCATCGCGTCCAAGGTCAGCTATATGCAGGCGCATTGAAGCATATATGCACTGCCTCTCGATCGCCTTTGTGAGTAAAACTTATTGGGTGCTATACAAATGTTGATATACATATATAGTACCAGGTAGGCCTACGTCACCAGTGAACTGTGGCATATTAATGCCTTAAATAATTAATGTATCAATGCTTGAATGCTGCTATTAGTCTGTCATTAATACATTATGTTAGACTTGTGTGCAAACTGTTTAAACAGTTAATGGAACTTGTCACCTGATTAGACAGCTATAAATAGAGAATTCCAGCCGGTTTGGTATAGTCACTCTCAACACTCAACGTACGTAAACTAAGTAGACATGATTAATTTTTTTTAAATAATCGGTATCGGTATCGGCATAATCGGCTAATCTAATAATCGGCTATAATCGGTATCGGCATAATCAGCAAAAAGTGACACCGGTACAGCTCTAGAGTATGTCATGATATACGAGCGAATGATGCAAATCTTAGCCTTACATAACACATATGTACACTGTACAGTGTACAGGACATTCTTGAACATTTCATGACTTCTAACAATATTGCCTTATACTTACTACATTCTTCACTATTTGATTTGAGTGTCCAGTTACTTTGTGTTACAGAACTTTGTTATCTGAAGATATGAATGAAGTCCATCTTAGATATGGGGCAGTTGCTTACATTTACTTACATTTAAGACATTTGTGTGCACAGGCTTGTTTCAGTTACTTCTTTGGTTGGTGAGAAAGAACGTGAAATCAACAGCTGGATCTGTCATCAGAAAGAACTGGAGAAGCAGCTGCAGACCACAACAAAGTCACTCACCTCATACAAGTTAGCTACTCACATCATGACCATATTTATATATATATAGTTTTTATATACATAATTACATATAGTATGAAACAGCTGGGTAGACATTTTCCATGTTGCACTTATCTGAGTATTTGGATGTACTATTTCAGAGTCCACATAAGAACTGAGTACCATTTGGCAGCAGACCAAGATTTTTTAAAATTCAATCCTTACATACTTTGCGTTAATCTCCTTATTTTACAATTGGAAACATTTCAAATTCGCTGCGAACTTCAATGTCTATGCACATCGGATCAGACAGATATAATATATCAACTCCATTTACTGAATCTCTACAGAGGCACTGTTTTTTGTTCACCTATTTTAGTTATATACTTACGTTTGTACAATCATGAACGTCATTTGAAGAATTCCTTGTGAATTTTCTCCGTCTGGTGTAAGAAACCTTCCTATTTCAGAAAGTCTTCAAAGTGAGATAAAGAAAAATAAAAATATGATTTATGCATAATAAAAATGTGATTTATGCGGTATCAAATAGGTGGTTTAATGTCCTTGAGCAAGTTTGTGTTAGTTTATTATAGGACCTCATTAAACATGTACTATATTTTATAAAACATTGTGCTCAAGAAGTCTGTAGCCCCATTGTGAAATGTTTGCTGCTAACAGATCAAAACGTCACAGAATTCTTGAGAAAATTGATAATCTGTCGAAGGAAATGAAAGGCCATCGAGAGCTACTGATCGCTCTTCGTTCTGATGCTCAGACCGTCAGATCTACGTTTATGGATGAGTCACAACAGTTGTTCATTCAGCTCCTTGATATGTGCAACAAACCATTGAATGGTTAGTTCCTGGCAACTCTTGTTTTAGCTAGTTATTTGTTGTGTTTTAGTTTCTTTTATTATTGCTGTATGTTTTAACATTCAGTTGTTTTACAAAAGAACCAGGGTTTGTGTTAAGATTAGCTTTGGTGGGAATAATGGAGGCTAGATAGTTGGATTGTTAAAGTATATTTCATGCTCATAATATGTTCATTGCTTATAAATTTAGATGAACACAGTTTTCTTTAAAAGTATGCCTTTTGTTGTGCTAGAGATAATACATCAAATGAGTGAATTTCTGTAGAAAACATGGCTCTGAAATCAACAACTGAACATTTACAAGGCGAAAATGCAACTTTACAGTCATGTATAAAAAAACTTGAAAGCAGTTTAAATGAAAAGGAGGAAGCAATAAGAAACTTAAAGCCTGCTGAAGTAAAATTGAAAGAGTTTGAAGTCGACTGCATCCGTCTGCAAGCTGAAATTGCAGGTCTGTTTTCAATCTCACTGGTTTTTGTTGTTTTAGTAATCATGAATGACTTTAGCATTGCCTTTACTTCAATATAGTTTTCAGATTTGCAATTAAACTAGTAAAATGACTGTGAGTTTCACTAGTTTAATTAAAAATCTGTGTAGATTTAAAAGAAAGTCTTGTTGTCAAAAGAGAGCAGTGCAGTGTAAATTATGGTAAATTGCAATAATTTGGTAAGTTGCAGTATAAGTTAGGTTTACATGCATGCACTTACACTGTTTCAATAGCACTGGAAATATAATGTGACATTGTGACAATGAGAATTTAAATAATATGCCAATTCTCTTTGATAATGTAACAACATTCAGCCTGTTTTCAATTTATTTTTTATCATGTTTTGCTATTTAATACTTATTGCTTCTGTGGCGGAACTGTTCTTCAGATGCCAGCAAGGACCATACAAGTGTTGTTCAAAAAAATCATGAACTGGAAAGTCTAAACATAAATGCAAAGGAACAGATCAGGTGAATCTTTTAGTTCAGGTATTATTCTGTTTACACGTCCAGAAGTATAGCGAAACGTTTTTACTAAATACAAGCATTATTAAACAATAATTATTGTTAGTAACTAGTATAGTATCAGCTGATGTAAAAGCCATGATATTGTTGTAACATTGGTTTTGCCTGGTCAAAAAATGGAAATGAAAATTAATATCCAAACTAAGTTGTTGACAAAACAAGAGCAAATTTTGTGTGCTCTTTTTTAGTTTAATCGAACTAAATTACTGCCTGATGAAATTCCGATATTTCGACCATTTTGTTATTGTTATTGCTTGATATAATAAATCGCTTTCTCTTCCAATTCAGTATCCAGTCATCCAAAGTTATGTTGTCTGCTAAATTGCTAGATTTTTTCATGAATTAACTTTTTGTGACTGTTTGCTGGATGTAAGTGCAAGAGTATAATGCAGTATATTGTAAATGTTGCATTGTATGTTACAAATGAGGAGCATGGGTCTATGTAATGTTTAGTCATCAACTTGTTTAACCATGTAGTGATGAGCATGCACTTAGGTGCATGGAAAACTAATTAACTTATCATTTAATTTTACCTTCTGGTTCTCCTTTTAGGAAGCTTACCGCTGAACTTGAACTGTTGCAATCACAGTTAAGAATTCGGCAGGAGACATACGAGCAGATGCTGACCAGGTCTAACCTCTGCTCTACTTATTCACATTCTGTGGTTGCTTCTGTGATAACATTCACATAATACAATCAAATCATCTGAAGTCCAGTTAGAGCTATAGTTTGAAGCACTATTGAGTGGTCTGCATTAACGTTCAGAAAAATATTTTCCTACCTTTTCACATTAAAACAAACTTTTACAATGCCATTTTTTATTTGAGGGGTGTTTAAACACCCAAAACACCCCCCTTTCTACGGCCTTGTATACTAGATTTATGATTTTGTTACAGTGAATGTACTGGAATATGTTTATGAAATCAATGAATATTTATGTCCTGTGTTTTAAGTCTTGAAAGCGCCCTGGCACTGAAAGGACATGTCTGTCTGAGATATTGATGCAGCTTAAGATACACTTTATATATAATATGTTTTATATATATGACTTATGTAGCGGGATGACTCAGTTAGCTACATTGCTAAGAGCATACGCAGCATCTCATGTGCCTTGTGTGGAGGGAACATGTGGATGGCGGTTCGCTTCCCGTGCTTATTTTCAGAGATTTCAATTTCGGGCCAGAAAGGTTAGTGCATGGGACCTCAATGAGGTGGTGTCCATTCAAAATGGCAAGTGCTGGTGAAGGATCTCACCCTATCTATTCAGTTGAAAAATGAGCTGGGCCAAAGCCATGTACGGTCGACATAGAAAGTTGCGTATGCCGTACATATATGAGATTGTACTTTGTTTAGTTTGAGGAAAGATATAAGAAACAAGGAGAGTCTTATGAGTTCAACTGAGAAGGAAGTTCAAGACCTGAAGAATAAATTTGGTCAGTATAAGAAAAATGAAGAAGAATTTTTGAGAAAAGAGTCGATATCTGCAGGTAAGAAATGTAAATTGTATCTTATTTGTTTCTTATAAATAATTTGTTTATATAATGATTTAACTAGATTCAATACAACAATGGTCAAATTGAAACACTGAGGCTCCATAATGTTCCAACAATAATGTTCTGTTTACTAATCAAGTGATCTATAACCTTTCCTGTGATTCATTTCTCATCTAATTAACATATTTCTTGTGTGTAAAAATACTGCTTACTTAATGTAAAGATATTTGTAAACAGATGATTTAGAGTATAGATTAGATGGATCTTGCATAAATCAAATGTTAGTAGAAGAGCATGCAGCTCTAGAATGAAGATGAGTGAGTTACTTGCAGAAACATTGTGCAGCAAGTATAGATAGAGTTGGGAACCTGGTCTATAAGACATAATATTATATCATCCCAGGATGATAAAAGAGGTGCGTTTGGAATTATAGTTGGCACAGAGAAGAGAATATGCTGCTGTATGACATCAAGGCTTTGGGCAAGATATAAGTGCCTCTTAAGCTTATGGTATTGGAAGACAGAACTCAATGTATCTGTTAAGTCGAAATGGATAACATCCAAGTTATTTTTGGAATTATCAATTGTACAGAGATCAGACTAAGCTGAAAATTTCTGGATGACATCAAGGCTTAGGGCAAGATGGAAGTGCTCAATTTTATCAAATTGAAAGAAGATAAAAGTCAATTAATAAATCTAGTGAGGTGTGCAGAAGCACCCAAGAATTTTGAGCTCATGCACTACAAGTGGAAAGATTACTTGTAAGGATTGTCATTCATTAATGAGATACATCTAACCTAATTTTTGCTTTGCTCACTATGTCTTGATTTTTTCATTAATTTAGGCAAAGCAGAGGAAATGCTGAGGTCTTTAGAGACCGCCAAGCATGACTTGGAGGCACTTAAGAAAGAACGGTCAGTTTGGTTTTCAATCACGTTTGATAGTTTTTTTTACAAACATGGTTTTAGTTCTTTCTTCATCATGTATTGTGTACTTTGTTCGAATTGGTAAATTATGTTTCTGAGTTTTTTCACACTATTTATGTTGCGGACATGTTCATGTGCAATCAAAGTAATTGTGGCTGTGTATTGATGGCTAAGATTGCCATTCATATACAGTTGTGTGTGATTTACATAGTCCTTCATAGGCTGTAGAGTCACTTGTGCTGTTTCTTGCTCTAAGATTTTGTCCAATAACTGTGAAAATTCACGCTATTGTTTAATGATAAGCAGAGGCAACTGTGATTGAATATTAGGCAATCTGTTTCTGGTGTACTGTTACTAACACTTTTGATAGTGTTATATTAATACTGGTGATAATGCTGCTGTTGTTGTTTAGGGAGATGATGATAATTACACATGAGAACCAGATGGAACAGCTTCGAAATAGTTTTAAGGAGAAATTGACTGATGCTGACCTTTGGCCTCAGAAGGTTTGTTTGGAATATTGTTGAAACCTTTTTGCGTAGGAGAGCAAAGACACAAATGAACAAATGGAAGAGTTGATGCAAGATAATGGTTGCATTTTCAGTAACATGTGCATCGGTATATTCCAGACTCACCATTTAGTAGTAATTGAGATGCGCTTGCATGGATTGCCAGCACATGGGCCGTACCTGTAGTCGCTGTGTAGTGTGTACTGAGACGAGCTAATTCGCGTATGAATTAACTCATACCTAATGCTCATAGTGTTAATCTAATTCTCTTTTGTCGTAGCACAACAAGCCTGGAAAGTTTTGCTGTCTATTATTCATAGCTACGACAACATGCACATAAAAACAATGATTAGGATTCCAATTAAGCAGCAGATGAATAGTCCCTTAGCCAGTCATTGTAGCAGTTCTATAAACTAGCTCTTAGCCAGCCATTGCATTTTGCGTTACCTGCTTCATTTTCTTATTCTTGGCACATGATGGATGGCTAGTTCCTTGCCATCTCGTCTTCCTCTGATATTATGTTGTTCATGTACTCAATATATCTGAGTTGACCGGGGTGCAGATGGAACAGAAATCCCGAAATAAATTTCTGACCTGGCCTGAATTTGAATCCCAACCTATATAATATATATAATGTATACCAGCCTACCGTGTATCAATATTTAAATGCCAGAGTGGCACTTGCCTTTTTTTCAATCCTTTTCTCACCTTGCTTTTTTCTGAATTTTTCTCAGATGGTGGATGCTATAAATGCTGAAAAAGAGAAACAGGAACAGGAACTTGACCTCCTAGAGAAAAATCTTCGTGAAAACTTTGTTATGGTATTGTTTTATAATAATTTCTATTAAAATTTTATATGAAGACGAATTCTGTCATTTGTCATACTGTACTTCATTGCCGACTCATGAATCCTTGTATTTAACCGCCACTGAATCCTCGAGAGCAGC
The DNA here is from genome assembly GCA_034693945.1 of Dendrobaena attemsi. NCBI lineage: Eukaryota > Metazoa > Annelida > Clitellata > Crassiclitellata > Lumbricidae > Dendrobaena > Dendrobaena attemsi. The sequence goes on from JAQFXW010005635.1 coordinate 8,088, forward strand.
GTTTGATGTGTCGAGATATTACCATGAATGAATGTTTCTAACGCTTTGAAGCTTAATCATTTTGTTCGTTAATGTTTGATTTTGATCTCTTCTGAATCAACAACCCCTTTGAAACTACTAATAAGTAAAGTCTTCCAAATGCTGAATGTGGTCTGGTCAGGTCAGTCCACGTCTTAACTAAAATCTTCTGTAAAAAGGCCGTCATAAGATACATTCAGTCTTTTGTCAGTCTATAAATCAGCTTTAAATTACTCACAACTGTGCAAAATAGGTCAAAAGCAACAGTTGCCAAGTAAGCTGTAAGGGTTCTGAATCTAGAGCTGATTTACTATGTTGCAATGGAAAGGTTTAGCTAACACTTTCTAGAACCACGAATCAGCCTCTAAAATTGCTCATGAGTTCTGTGTAATTGGGTTTCTCAGCAAAAAGAAAGTTGTGCTATTTGATATTGACTTGTAATGTTTATGAGTTTTTGGATCAACAAATGTACAATGCCGGTGAATAAATAAGTTCAGGAGGCTGTGAGACTGATTTTGAGCTGATCCCCCTCCCCCCCACTATTTGATTGCGAATTAGTTTACAGATTACAGAACAGACATGATCTATCGATTTTGATACATGTTCTTTATTACTCTGATATTTGAGTTCTGGAGACTGGAGTCTATGTAAATATTCTTTGCATATCGAATGCTATGGACAAGGTTTGGGTAAATTTTAAATCCCTTTTAAGTTTAAAAAGCGAGATCAACTGTCTATTGAACTAGAAACTGATTTGTTACCCTGTGATGACAAAGAGATTTTTGGGAAATGGATGACTAATATCCCAAATACTGCAGATGCAAGATTGAAAGGATTATTATAAAGTATAAAGATGGTCAGAGCACAGAAATCAAATAATGCTTTAAATTAGCAATAATATCCAGTGCAAGTAATGATGGAGGTTTCACAGCCATTTAGAAATGGATTGGCAGTAGAATATTATAGGAAAATTATAATGTGTGACCGTTACTAATAAGTAGACTTAAAGAACCTGCTTTATTTATTGGCCTAACTTCAGAGCTTTGGGCCTTACCTCAGATTAATTACTCATTTCGACTATCTGATGCTTATTTGTACTTAAAGCATTTTCATATTGAGGACCAAGCGTCTGAGCAGTTACAGGGTCTTTGTGCCATTGTTTTATTTAATTAAGTTTTCTGTGGATCTTGTGTAGGAGATGCAAACTGAGAAGCAGAAACATCAGCAGACAATGAATAGCTACATTGCAGCAGCAAAAGATAAAGAAAATAAGGTTTGTGTTTGAACTGCTTATGGTAGGTAGCTCTTATTTAGTCTGTAATGAGTGATGTTGCGTCTGCTGTATTCTCTCAGAAGTGGCAGCTGTGACACACAATGCAGTCTGAGCTCGACTACTAACATTAATCGATCAATCAGCAATCAAAATTGCTGTGTTATAGTTTTGGCTTTGGAACGATGAAGATGATTTTGATCTCATGTTTTGAAGATCTGGTTATATCAAATAACGACAGTCGGTTGGCAGCAGCATGCAAATAATTATAGTTATTTTTAACAGACCTGCTGATATTGAAACCTAACTTATTTGGAAGTCACTAATCAGTCCTTCATGAACAAACTGGTCAATTAGCAGATACATTATTGAGGCTATTGCCTGGTCATCATCGTCATAAAAGCGTTAAGTCATGCAGATTTTGTGTTTACGTGTAATATTTTAAGAAACGAGATTTTAGGTTATTCTATGAACTCTTGCATCAATGACTTCCGAATGTTCTTGCTGTTCTCCTGTCTCACAGCTGAGAAACCAATTGAATATGGCTGGCTGCCAGAATAAAGCAGAGCTAATGAAGCTTGAAGCACAGATGGCAGAATGCAAGTCTCAGTTTCAGAATAAAGAAGCCGGGCATCAGCAAGAAGTAGAATGTCTTAAGAGGATGATCCAGGATCTGGAAATGCATTTGGGTAAAACTTTTGATGGACTCAATATGGTGTTTACTAATGAAATATTTTAAATGTTTGGCAATCATATTAAGTGAGAATGAGACTCAATCTGTAAAGTAGAACTTAGTGTATATATATATAATATTATGTATGGCTGGCTGCCAGAATATTATATATGCACTACAAGCAAATTCACATTGTATTTGCAATTAAGCAAATTCACATTGTATTTACAATTAAG
>JAQFXW010005636.1:0-10284 GCA_034693945.1 Dendrobaena attemsi
ACCTATTTCTGAAAATTTTACATTATAAAATGTTCCCCCTGTTTTCCACTGGGCGCACCTGCGCCCTCTTGGTATAGGGATAGAAGCCCCTGGGTACGATTAAGATTAAGTAAGACTGAGAATAATGACGATTCGACGCACGTGACTTTACTACGCGCCATTAGCTACGCGGCCACGCTGCTCTCAAAAGATCAAACCATCATGACGATTAGCAAAATACTCTACCCCCGTATGGCCGAATCGAGGCGCCAGTAAACTTAAAACACTTAAAGATTTTATAATCCGACACAATATAAAGAGTTTAATAGTATGAAAATTGCTTTATCGTGTTTAACAAAGGAATTGTCTGAGTTCAGTTCCTAGAAGTCCACCCTAGAACCAGCCGTAATGGCAAGCAACATCACCGGCAGTTACTGTAGAGAACTTGAAGAATTTTCCCGTTAAAATTCATCCGCCATCCTAAGCATTATGATAGACACAGTCACAGCAAAGATAGTAGAGTCGTAGAGTAACAGTATAATAATAATGTTCATTTATTATAGCTCAGATTGACAAGAACGCAGTATGATCACAGACAGGTTATACGAAATAAGACTTACGGCTCTCACAGCACGACACGCAGGTCGGCATTACAGCGGGTTGGCCTTACACTTATGGCCTAAATGCGAGTTCGCCTTACACTAATGGCCTAAGGGTTTATTATTACGTAATAATGGTCCCAGCTGGAACTCTCCTAGCTGGCATCGCCAAACCAGGAGTGGAGGGTGGGCGATCTTATTTTTCAACTGACACGTCGAGGCAAAATTAATGACACAACAACAAAATGCTATTAGCAGCTAACAGAAACTTAAAATAAATTACTGCCCTGAGTGGCAATTGAACCCGTGCCTCGGCAATGACTACTCAGCTTATCGATCAGCGCTCTCTCAACTAATAGCGCAGTTAGCTACATTGGGAGTACGAACCCGATGCCAGCCAACACTCGGAGATTTAGGCTAGCACAAAGGGCGTATGTGCGACTGCGAGCAATAGGATAGTCTATGCCTTGCATCCGAAGGGTCGCGGGTTCGATTCAGACCCGAACCACCGTGTAGGGACCTTGAGCAAGTCCACCTATAGTTGCTCGTGGCGCTTCGGCGTGAAAACTCTGACATTCCTTCGCGCTGTAGTCGGGACCGCCTCAGTGGACTTGAAGGGGAGGTATAGAAAATTAGAAATGGGTAAATAAAATAAAATAAATAAAATAACAATAACTATTAACACCATATAAGCAAATTTATATCTAGGCCTCTATAGGCCATATTTGTAAACAAAGCTAGTAATTTAAAGTCGCAGACATTTTAGGCTTATAGTTGTTGAGAGAGGTGTCACGATAAATGGTTCTCAGACAAATGGTTCACGACAAATGGTACACGGACATCTCACGACAAATGGTTCACTCTTGTATCCAGCTTCCAGTCGTAGTCATATTTTCATTTTCATCTTTAATCCCGCTTTGAGTTTAATTCAGATTTCCAGCTTTTAGTTGTGGTTCTTTTATCAAATTTCTTCCCACTTCTAATTTTATTTACATTTTAAGCGTAGGCCTATCTCTTAATAGACATTAATGGTATTATTGTCATCCAACTTCGAGTTGACATTAGATTTTCATCATACATCCAGCTTCCAGTAGTAAATAATGTTTCCTATCGTTCATCCCACTTCGAATTTAATTTAGAGTTTCATCGTATATCTAATTAGCACACGATAGGCCTACTGCATAGTGAACCAAATGTCTGTGAGCCGTTTGTCCGTGAGCCAATTGTCGTGAACCATTTGTCTGTTAACCATTTGTCGTGGAACCGTTGAGAGAGTTGCCTGTTGAAATTATGTAATAGTTCCTATTGATGATTCAATGAACATTAGGCCTAATAGACGGCGGCCATGAAGAAAGCATTATAAGCCCTAGTTAATTTTGCGTATTAGCCTAAAGAGATATCGAGTGAGACCTACCGGTACGTACGATAAGATATTAATTATCGTTATCAGCTGTCATCGACGATATTCGTTGATGGCTTGATGCCGATGTTAGCTATAGCTTTTATTTACGCCAGTTCTTATGCTAGGCTAGCATAATGGATAAAATATCACACAGTCCGACAATATTTTACACCCGCTCATGTTATGATGTGAGATGATGCAACCGGAGAGCACAGTTGCCTTGCTATGCATACATTTATCTACAGGCAGTAGAGACATTATAAACACGCTTGAAGTACGAGAAAGGCAAACAAATATTTAGGCTTACTGCGTAAAGGTACTGACAGACAGACGTAATTTATATTGTTTTACTATAGTTGCTTACCATTATTGAAGCTTTTGCTATAGGTAGCTTTTGTGTGTTTGGCGGGAAAATATAAAAGGTCAAAGGTCATGCAGTATGTAGGCCTATTGGAAGAATGCACCAATAACTAAATAACTAAAATTATACTTAGTGATAAAATATAACTATTCAGGCCACAGCCTGATGGCTACATACAAATGAGTATTTCTTGTAAGTGGACTTTTAGCCTACTACTATTTATAAGCATACTACGGGGTACGCTACTGCGGTTCTTAAAATCGCTGCGCATAACAAATTTTGTCGATACTACTAATAATAATTTATGCACGACCCCCGAGAGTAAGTCGCGTAGCGCGTGGCGCTGTGTTGTAAAAGGTCCGACATCGGTTGAACGGGCTCCAAAGTGATTCTTGTTATTCACAGTAAGTATTAGTTTTATAATTTTGTTTTTCTAGAGATACATAGTCTGTATTTGGAATGGATTCAGTATTTAAACTATATAATTATTGTTGTCGATAGCGCTTTAATGAACCAGAACCGTCATTTCTTTGCCGTTTGTTCATGTGTAATGACCGTTCTTCTATTACTCTATCTCGTTGGTAATGACGTGTTGTTAAAACCAGGTCAACCATGACAGGCTGATTAGTGCATGCGGATTGGAGTCACACAATATAATTGTTATGGTAATCGATTTGGTAATCATGTAGTTCAGCGTCAAAATTTATGCACGTGCCAGCATGTGGTAAAGGTAAAGTTTAGCGTCGTAAATTCAGCACGTGTCAGTATTGCTGAAACCACAATTCTCGTCGTAACAATGTTACGATGTCTGGCACTAACGCTCTAGATATTACCATCGATTTTCTATAGCAGCCATATATATGGCCTCGACCCTCTTCATCTTTCAATGAATTGATTGGGTGAGGGCCTTCACCACCGCTTGTCCGTTTGAATGGACACCACGCCATTTAATGTTGTGTGCGGTGTCCTTTTGTTATCTGTAACGTGATGGTGACATACCTTGATCCAGATGGTAGTTCTTAAAGGGTGCCATAGTGAATCGTCGAAACTCGAATCGATGTCCGATGTCGATGCCAATTGCTGAAAGTGTTCTATACAGACAGACCGTATCACCGAAAACGCGAGTCACTGAAATCCATATCGCCTATTAAAAATGTTTAAATGACAGTTCTAATCCATAATTTTGGAATCTGTTGGAAAGGGTGTGTTCGAGGATAGCCCTTGAGTACAGCCAAGATCTAAAACAGATTTTTTAGTTTTTGGCAATTCGGACACTTTTAAATGAAAAAACCCATTCACTGAGTTGGTCTATTGTACAGTTTTATTGCTTTCGGGATTCAACAATTAAGTAGTCAGTTGAGATTAGTTTAGACAGTGTTGCTAATATAACCCTGGTTAATCCCAGATGTTTATGTAACAATCTACAGAAAATGGAACTTTGATACCTTATGTAACGCATACCACATTTGAGGCTTTGACTTTGCTTCAGATGGTGAAATATATCTGTGATATCAATCAATATGCATTTATTCAAGAAATCTCACTGGGGACTCGGTAGGGAGAGACATGACTTATTAGTTAGTACTAGTTATGTTATGTAATTGTAACAGAAAAGCCTTACCATGGCAAAGCTGTTGGGAAAATTGCTGATTGGATAGGTCTGCCTGATAACTGTACAATTATCCAGTGTCATAAATTCAGCATGAAAAAGCATATAATTTCTTACCTATATTCTTATTATTCTTCTTATTTTAAAATCAACATTATCATCAGTCATCCATCCCGCTCTTGATTTTGCTATAAACTTCTTCATTCGCATCAAGCTTCTATTGTATAGCGAACATTTTCATGTGCGATTTTTGTTGTTTCAGCGTGTATTATCTATATTCCTGCTTCTGTTTCGCAACCGATATTTTTATACTTCATCCTGCTTCTAGTTTTATCATCAATGACTTCGTTCCTCATCCTGCTTCTGCTCTAATTCCAACGTTTTCATCACTTATTTCAATTCTTGTCTTATGCTTACATAATTATTCAATGCTAAAATGGACAATTACCCAATTATCCTGCCTCACTTTAAACAATTACTTTGTAAAAGTTGATTAAAAGGATCGGGCGAAGCAGTCAAAGTTGCCAGACTCATATCGGTGGTCAACTTCCTAGACACATACAGAAATTGGTGAAGGTAAAAGGTAAACAAATGTTGCCAATTGAGAGATGTATAATGAATGGGTGCCTTAGGCAGCTGCCGAAGTTAAATTTGAATCCTGTAAAATAACCAGCGATAATTTAGTTATACTATTGCAGTGGTGTAGTTGTGGTGTTCAGTGTGACCCGAGAGTATCAGGTTCGAATCAACCTCAAGCCACTGTTTGTGAACCTTCAGCAAGTTCTTCACTCACAATTGCTTATGGTAGGGGGCTTAGTATAATGGACGAGACACTTGTATGAAGATGATCTAATATATATATATATATTATATATATAAAGAAGAAATGTATACGTATAACTAACTAAATATCTAGTTTGTAACTATGTTCTTCAAAAACTTCTGATCCACGCGACCGATTACTCCCAATTTTCAACGAATACTCTTTAACAGCCGAGAAATAAAATGAGGCCAAAAAATGTTGTATTTCCAAAAACCCAACTGAGTCATCGTTTTGGGGGTGACTCAAATAATTTTCCTAGAAAAACAATTCTAAGAAAAAAATTTAGAGAAATTGTTTTAAAACTCTTGGGGCTAAATTTGAAGCACAACAGTGAATTTGTATGACAATCCAAACAGTCAAAATCTAATAGATTATAAACAATTTTGAAAGATGCAAGCTTCATATAAAAAAATATGAAACCAAATTGACTGTTCTATAGATACAGGTTTTCACCACAGTGTATCTGAGCATGCTGTAGTTAAGTGCATGATGGCAAAATAGAGTCGTATAAAAAATATTTTACCAAAGAAAAATAATATTATTTTCCTACCTACCTACCCTCTTTTTTAACAGCTGTTACCGGAAACACGCCATTGTATTTTTGCCTAAGAGGTTTTGCGATCCCAAAATGTTATGCAGAATTTATTAATCCATTTTTAAAACCCACCATCTTTAGCCTGCATGAATGCGCATCATATCCATAATGAGTCCACACTTTTTGATGACGTAGTTGACTGCTGTGCAAAAGAAACAGTTCTGCATCGAATGTTACTAAATACAAGTGCATTTACTGTTAATTTGTTTATTTGTAGATGTTTCAAAATGCCTAAAAACACATCTATTGGCTAAATCAATCCTAAAGCTAAGATAGCGAAACTTCAGTGAGCATCTCAGCCTTTCTCAGTCTTTTGAAGAGTGAGAGTGCAGGCGAATATTGCAGCAGGGGAGTCTATGGCTAGGTAAAATGAAGAGCAGTGGGAAATCAGACTGGAAAAATGCGAGTTGCAGATGCGGCGTCCAGGTTTCGGGAGAATGAGGAGCACACAATTGAAGTTCAACCCGGGTGAAGCCGAGTACTTCTGCTAGTAGTCAAATTGATATGACTTGGCCCCACTATTATTATTTCTTATTGCTTATATTTTGCAGTGTGGGTTCTGCAATGTAGTCTAGTAATTGATAAATTGATCCCTTTGTACTGCTTCAACCCTATGGAGGCCAAACAGAATTCTATGGTTTGCCTTCCAAGACACTTGTGTAGTGTAGTCTAAGAAACGACAGACTCAGCCGCATTCATGTGTAAATTTTTTTGCATGCATTGTGTATACAGTGTACAATAGCGTATGTACATATGTATAATTGAAAACACAAATCTATTGGCTAAATGTATATATATATATATATAGAACTCAAACACAGGCACAATTGTCGCACATACACACACACACACTCTTGCTTCCTTTTTACGGCTGACATGTAAGTGGCTCTGAGTTTATTTTGCATGATTGGCATGGGAATATGCGTGTTTTTGTCCTTAAAGCTCCATGGGATCAAAGTATCAACATGTTTGAACAGATTTGATTTAAAGTAAGTCAAAGTCCAAAACTTTGGATCCATATAGGGTGTTGAGAAATAACAAGGTTAAAGAATGAGTTACGATATGCCTGTTATTTTGATATACACTTGTAGCTCATTGGTATGGTTGTAATTAGATAGCTGTGCATACCATTTGGAAGAAGTAGGGTGCCTTCTAAATCTGAATGTAAGTGAGACCCTATGGCGTCCTGCTACATTTTAAAATATGTAATATAAGGGTTCTGTTATGTGTATTTGTGGTTCCTTCTAAAGAACCTTTTAGATGCATCATATAGAGAAGCACACATGTGTTTATTGATGCCTTGGCTTTATTTGCCTTGGACATACCCACCATGGCAGCAGATGTATTTGCAGGAACCCCCATATTATAATGACAGTAACTTGAGCTAATCCAGAGAGGCGGCTCATGTGCGTTAATGACTGCATATCCATAGTCGCAGAAAGTGTCTGGCAATTCCTATCCCTTGATATCCAATCTTCCTACTAACAGTTTGCATATAATTATGGCCTCAGTTTGTATCTGAGTTCACATGATCAAGTCACCAGCCAAACAGACATCTGTGTTTAAGGTCAGGGTTGATAAAAATCACGATTTTGTAAAATAAAAATGAAAAAGTCAGACTTTTTAACATTTAAATCAGATTCTTTGGATGTAAATAAGTTATTATTAGATGACAGTCTTCCTTTAATTTTGCAGGAATTAATACCGGCTAACTTCTTTGAAAGGTATAAATTAAAAACTAATAGTTAGAACGATGACAGTCAGTTAAATCCCATGATGCATTCTCTGTTCTGATTAAACTAACTGTAAAATCAGATTTCATTGGAAGTTGTAAGTTACACCTTGTAAACTAGGACACTACTAATCACTTCTCATCAGTTGTCAACTTGTCAGTCAGATGTAAAGATTCTCGGTTACAATACAAGTTTGTCTCCCCCCCAAGATAGGAGTGTTCTCCTGCTATTGGATCCATGTTCACATTGTTCATAAGTTTGAATAAACACCAGTTTTTTACATCTCTTATAATAGTTCCAGATCTGTTTCTTTTTCTAAGTTTCAACTGCATCCATGATGTTAACAATGTCCTTTGTCAATGTGAATCTTAATTCTTTTTTGTTTACATATTGACACTATTTATTTATTTATTTGCTAGATTTATAACGCGCGCAAGGTCACACCGAAATGTGAATCTGAGGCGCGAATTTCTAGTACTAGTTTGGGATTTAACAGTATTATACTTTAATTTATTTTTGCTGCTACATGTGTGATTTTTCATTACTTATTTAAATCACGATGTGAATCAACGATTTTAATCAACCGATTTAAGTACGGAAGCTGCAGGCGATGATGTCTTAAAAGCATGTAACGAATGGGTGTCAAGTTAGAAATTGTCATAAAGTCAAGTTGAGTATAAAGTTATGATGGTAATTTAAGGTTAAGATTATATTATATCAAATCATCTTTTATTGGAATATCGGTTTAATTGTAAGAGAGTGTTTTGTTTTGGTAAAGGTATGTATGGTTGATTCTGTATTAAGGATTAGCATGGCAAAAGCTCTACCAGCAGCACCAGCAATTTATCCATTGTCTCCCTATGTAATGCCATAAACAACTGGGTGTGCCTGTCTACTTATTTAAGTCTTTACTTACATTGGTTTCGATGGATTGGTGGTGGGCTTTAGTTGATTATTAGGGAATGTAGGGGAAATTTTTTTACATTTGTCAAGATTGCACTTTTAAGTCCTAATCTAATGGTCGGCAAGTTATTTAACAAGCTAATGAAAAATATATCTGTTAGTTCTCAAGGCAATCGTTCCTTGATCTTCTGCGTCTTAGGAATTTTCAGAAAAATCGTTTTGAGCTGAAAGCACTTTCTTACTCACAGATCCATCTTTTTTTATCAGTTTCTCCTGTCCAAACATCTTTAAGACATAGAAGATTTTTCAACACAATAGGAACTTCAGATGTCTCTACACTTCAGTCTACGCATATCTAACAAACATATCTATCGTGAGCCTTGCCTAGAATTATTTTAAATTTATGAGGGTTTCCAAGTTATACTGGTGTGTATTTTATTCACACCTCTTTTCTTATTTCTCTAGCTACTAGTATATTGTTGGTAATGAGAGCTATTGCACAAGTTAAAAAATTGTGTGGTTAGTATTTGACGGGCTTACATTGTTTGTAGCGGTTGCTAATAGTACTATTAAACCCATCTCATTTTCTGCAGCTACTGACATTGCCACATTTAATTATAATTTTTGTACACTGTATATCTAAATTGTAGAATAGCATAAATAGACTGCCTAATATAATATGTGCATACCGATAAATATATTATATCAACTGCTAATCGCTTACTGTTGCAAGAATTATTGGTGACATTTACTGAAATGTTCAACCAGTGACGACTAGTATGTATGGCTGCTAGGGAACTACCTTAATTTAAAAAGTAACCACAACTGTATTATATGTAAACTAGCTGTAACTTGTAAAAGATTATGGGCTATTTTAATCAATGACCTCCTATATTATATTATGTTTAATGCGACTAATAACGCCACCTAGTGAATACAATTTCAAAGAATATACTTACTTACTTACTCGAAATGCGAAGATACTTACCTATCCCGTGCAACTGCCTTAAACTTACCGTATCCTGTGCAACTAACTTCTTTTGTTGGCTTCTGATAAAAAGAATAATATTGTGTTTGGAGTTTTGGTTCGAGTTAAAAAGTTAAAGACCAATGCCCTGTAGGCGTGGCTTCGTCTCTGTACCCCAGCGTCCACGTCTTGGTGTGTCCTCTGGAGTAATATTGGGGTATACTGGTATATAATAGGCCGAGGTATGGACCCGACTTCTATACCCGGGGTCCACAACCCGACCCATGGCCCTCTGGTATAGAGGCGAAGAGGAGCCTCTCGTAATCATAGTTACATATCCTCAGGTATATTAAATAACCTACGGTTCATGGTCAAAGGATAGTTTGGCCTATTGTTCACCAATTTGCCCTAACGATTCAGTATTCAAGTCAGAGGATACACATGCTTTCCTGAGCAGACCTATGTATGCACACAGGCATACATATGAGCATACAGGACACAGGTGGGACATGCCCTAGGGCTTTAGAGACAATTTTATTAACCAGTTGATGACAGTAATGGCTGGTTACAGCAGCCCTGAGTTTTCACCTCTTTACTGAAGATTTGAGGTTATGCCCCGCCTCGGGCCACCTGTCTATTCTGAGGATTCAATAATGTCACTTAAAATTTGCCATATATTTTTAAAATTGGCTTATCCATTGCTTGCCTACCTGTCTTTGATGTATGTGGACCTTCTGTTAGTTTGACTGGAAATGTGATAATGTGTCCCTGTAAGATTATTTGTACAAAGGTAAGTGGTCTGAGTGATAGCACTTAGGACTATTAGGAACCATCTTGTCCTTTGATAGCGTTTTAGAGGCAGATCCTATAAGGGAGGAAGTGTGTTTGCTGCTTGGTTTCCTTAGTTTGAATGACCATTCAAGTTTTCGATTTCTGAATGACCGTGTTTTGTGGCTACACCTAATTTGCACAATATCCCTGACTAGTTTATTGGTTGCTTCAAATCTAGTTGGAGCAATGCCTGGATTAACTTTCTTGAATCATTTCTTACATGGATTTTAAATTGGTATCTTGTTATTGGATTGCTGTCAATATGTTTGTGCCTCATCTAAAATTCTAAATTATCCTTAGCTATATAATGATCCTGATATCATGGATCTAATCGAGTTTCTATCGAGGTGTGTAAACTAACATTTCGGAACCTATTCTTAAATTGTCTTCTGTGAATTAAAGTGTGGTTTCCATTTCAGATTGACAGAGGACTGTTTAACTTCAAACTGAGAACATTTAGAAGTTGATCATATTATGGGAGA
>JAQFXW010005637.1:0-10284 GCA_034693945.1 Dendrobaena attemsi
GGTTCAGATGGAGCAGAAATCTCAAAGCAAATTTCTGCCCTGGCCGGGATTGGAACCCGGTACCTCTTGCTTGACAGCACAGCACGCTAACGACTAAACTGCAAACACAGTCCAGCACGCTAACCACTGTACTAACCAAGCACTGTACTATCCAATGCACGCGTGTATGCATGTTTGTTTGATAGGCACATGCATGTGGATGTATAGATCTAGAAAACGTGGTAATGTGAAGAATATTCTCCCATGTTTAAAATTACAAAGCCGTTTCTACAAAAGTTTTGAAATTAAAAAATCGATTAGTATTTAATTCTATTTTTATTGCACCATCAGGAGTCGCTTACGAGATCAAACATTACGTACACTGTAAGCCAATTAAAGCCTGCAATTATAATATAAGTTGTAGGAAGTTGTAGCTATAGTACCCTAGGCTATGTCTCGCATTTGAGTTGGGCTACTGCTACATCTCATCCAAACGCATCTGGACTTAGATTATCCTAATTTAGAGTTTATTCTACCTTGTAATCAGTCCTTTTAAAACTAACTCGACAAGGAAATGTATTACAGCAGCTCACAAACGAATAGCTGGCGATGAAAGCTAGACTTACCAGCATGCTCCATCGAATTACTTTCATGATTCACAGAATTACGCAGAAGTTCGGCCATTTCTGTTAATTTCGTTATTAAATTAAAACATGTATGAAATAATAATATACAAAAGTAGACTAAATATGATAACAAATGTTACATCCATATCTTCAAAGAAACGTTATAGCTCAGACTGTTTGCCAGTGACGCTCATGAGAGGCTTACAGCTCTGCGCCCATGTTATTCCAGAATGCTTCTGACTCATATTTAAAAGCAGCAAAAGACACCAAAGTGTATGGGTCTATAGCTATGAGTATTCGTGTCTGAAATATGTTATTTTTATTACAATGCAACTGCAGAACGGCAAGGTCAATAATAGAAAATGGACAATAGGTCTCCATCAGTTAGGCCTACAGATCGCATTCCCTCACTTGATTCTGAATACAAAGTGCATGTAAGATAAGTTTTCATAAACCAATTAGAAGTTTAAACTCTCAACATGTAGGGCCTATATCAAGTTATCGCTAGCTTGATATAAATTTTTATGTGAGCAAATATTAGGCTACACATTATGCTTATATCGTTATAATCATGATCGGGGATTGCCTTGCAAAGCGGACCCCGTGGACATTTGGTCATGTGCGGTCCACAGTAACGAGGACGAGGGATAAACCGACAAAGGGGTATTCCGGGTCTAAGTTGTGCCACACCCGCTTACATGTTTATGTGAGAGGGTAATCCAGGCCGTAGGCTTATCGGGTCTTTGACCCTTTTGGATTGCCCTTTTGAAACTATCACTGGTAAATTCACTGTAACAGTGAACCTGTTTCGAACTGAGTGTAACTATGTGTTTGTTCAATAAATAATAAACAATAACAATGTATGCCTCATACATGTACATGTAGCTTCAGAGACGCCTCGCTCGTCGATGCCTTTTGTAACATATTCCAAAAACAAGAACCATTAAATATTCGCTCTTAATGGACCAAAGCGACATAAATATTGTTAGCCTCGTAAATTCATTCCTTTCGAACATTTATATAGCGTCCCTTAAAGAAGACTACACAGAGGCGCTCCCAACTCCAGCGCGGCTAAACAGTAGGGCCTACAGTCTTAAGATGATAAAAGAACCCTGACGAGATGGACCTTGGCGAGAGGCGGAGCTCAAGATGGAGTCCATTCCAGGTCGAAATTATAATATGCTTGAAATCAACTGTAATAATTTCTTTTAAGAAGTTGTTCTTCTTGCGATAACCGATCAGACGACAATTTTCGGATGCCCTTCGCCAGGTCATCATAATCAGTTTCTGAAACGAACCACTGTGCGTCAGTTGTGTTGCGTGACGAGTCCTGAAACTGTCAACGTCATTCTTCGTCTGCATCGAAACAAGGACTTGAATTGCTTATAATATTATAGCCTACGTATAGAATAGACCTACAATAGATTAAGCAGGCTTGCATTTCAAGGAATAATAGTTTAAAGTACTGCTGTTTGATAGCAATCGACGACTCTAAATTAGGTGTACTGGAACGAGAAGCATTTCTATTCGAACGGAGATAACGCCTGTTATTAAGTATAGCCTACATGATTTTAGGCGACTTTTGTATAATCAAGATCTATAATATTATGGTTCCCTTTTAGTTCTCCGTATCAGTAACTCCATTGCTGTATACTTAATTGACGGTAAATTTTGCTAGCTTTTGACATTAGTAAAGTTACTATACTTAATTAGTTATAAATTACGTTGCTTGGTACAGTCTGCGAATACAATGTTGATGCCCATAAGTTCACTTGACAGATCTATGTTGGGCCGTTATTGATTGTATTGTATTACAATAGATTTATGAAGCTCCTCTTTCAGTACGATCTAATCAGAGGTTCAAGTAGCTACATGTATAGCAAGTAAGTAATCTTAGTTGTATAGTGTATACATGTACATATTCTGCTCATTGCAATACAGCCAATACTCATGACCCATATAGAATAATTATGTTGTCCACACTATACGTCCACTAATGTTTTCCAGCGATGTGATATTTGAAATCTCTAAACTACAAGTAGATATCACAGTGGCGATTATTCCTTTTAGGTTTTTATTTAGAGTTTTGTTGATGTGCTTACAGATACATGTATTGTCAAACATTAACCCTCTGTAAATAATTGCTCGACTGTCTTTCTCATAGAATCAGTTACACGATCATACAAATAACGATACGATGTCAGCAATCAATCAGCCTCTGCGGTGACTGTTAGAAATAAAGATGACGCAGACCAAGCTCTCATTAGGCCTACATGTAGACCTATATGTGATTTTCGATGCTGATAAAGTCAATATAATATGCCTACAATATAGGCATATTATATGCAGGCTAGCTTACGCGTGTGTCCAAAACTTATGTTTCACTAGGCCTATATAAAAGACTGAAACACGCTTGACCAATTTTTCTCACCGACGGCAACGGCCTCTGTTGTCATAAGCTGTCGTTAAACTGATGAAACACACAGACACTGTCAGGCAGATGAGAAAAGGGAGAGTTGATTAAGATAAGCGTACGCAGAACCAGATTCCGCTATAATATTTTATCAAACATTTAAGTCAATACACTAGTTAAAAGCAAAGACACATCGCAGACGGAGCTAGAAATGAAACACTATTTTCTGAATATAGCAGTAGCCTAATAACAGATTATCTCTGCTAGAACGTTCAGCTGTTGTTGAATTAAAGTCGATGTATAATTTAATCAACCATTCCAGAATATTGTATTATTATCGTTAACGGAGAATAAATGATCCAGGATCCACATAATGAAAAGAATTGCCAAGCCACAAGCCATAGAAGAGATTGATGACAAAATAATTATCATCGAAATCAAGAAATTCGAAAAATAAAGCAAAATAAATTATTCGATTAGCGATTATTCAACTGAAGAGTTGTTATTTTATAATTATTGTTTGCTCAGGAGCCTAGTATTCTAAGCATTATTTTAGAGACCTTGGCCTACATTATTGTCTCTCGTCGTCCCAAAGAGTTACGAAGGTGGCTCTGAGTCGGTGGTGTCAGTGGAAGCAGGAGGAGGATGAGGAGGACCATGATATTTCTTCGTCTTCTTGACGAATCCTCTTTCTATCAGACTGTAAGCCATGTCAATCATCGTCTGACGAGCGTCGATTGGCGTTATTTCCAGAACGCTTTTCATCTGTACAAATAAAATCATAGGCACATGCCACGAAACTTGCCATCTCAATCCAACCCTAAGTGTAGGATAACGAGAGACGTGTGACGACGCCAGACCTGCCCACAGTGTTATATAGTTGGTAGAACTATGCAGACAGGGGCTTCTATCCCTATACCAAGCGGGCGCAAGTGTGTCGAGTGGAAAACAGGGGGGACGTTCTATAATGTATAATTTTCAGATATAGGGGGGAAGACTGGTAAGATAGGATGGACGAATATTTTTGAGGGGGGCAATGGAAAGTCATGAGTTTTGAGCCCGGCTGCTTCCCTGTATGCAGATTTATGTTTTCGAAGTACCTAGTTTAGTTATAAAGCATAATAATCAAAATATGAATAATCATTTTGCAATTACCTAGTTATTTAAAATTACTTTCACATGTTGCTACATAAAAATAGACCACATCATCACTCACTCATTTTGTAAATGTACAATTTGTGATAATGTTACTTATGATCCATGAAATTTTGGTCTCTACTGTTTGAAGCGTATTTGCTTACTTTGGATCCGTCGTATATCTGATATTTGTCGTACATGGGCATCGCCATTTTTACTGTCTTGTCACTTAATGACATGAGAACCAGCAAGAAGTATGGACAGATCTTCATTGGGATATTATATCCTGTGAACGAATGTAAGAAAAACTATATTATTGTTGAAAAGATGTAGGAGCTTACTATGCAGTTCTATTGCACAGTGACTACAACATCTCAATTTGTTCAAGAATTCAAGACAAATATGTAGCCTAATGTAGGCTCAGGTCTTTAATGGCGGAAACTTGAGATCTCAAACATTCCTGGCAGCTGAGCAACAAAACGGAATAAATTCGTTACTCGATTATTTTACTTAGCTAAGATAGATTGCTGAAAGTAAGTTAATTACCAGAGAATATATATTATATATAAATAATATGTATGCACTTTCAAAAGCTACTTTAAGGCAATTGATTTGGCAAGGATCGATTATAATAAAATTAAGCTTATGTGAACCGTATCGTTAATCCTTTTGGTTTTCGCGGTGGCTGAAGTTTAAATCTGTTTTGTGGGTATGTCTCAAATGGTAGACCGTAGATGCCTACTTCAAAAATTCCAAGATTAAAACAGGGCAAACAGAAGGAAAGAAGATGAATTAGAAAGTTGATCAATTGAGACAATGATTTTAAAATGCTTAGGTCACACATTTAGCTGCCTTCGGCTACAGCTGTATAGACTTCTTCTTTGATTCTGCCGTATTTTGTGGCTGCAGTTTAAAGCACGGTTAGGACTATTTACCTTGAGGGTCAAATTCAGGTTCCAGCGCTTTGGCCACGTCTTCGAACCACATAGTTATGCCACTATGCACAATGATCCGTTTTCCTAGATCAACAAAGCCATTTCTTAAAGCGTATAATTCTTTATTCTAGATTGGAAACTCTTAGGTATTTAGTAGTTTAATCAGGAAATATGGTAACTAGTCATCTCTCGACTTAAGATTTCAAACTTTTCCGGTTGCTGTGCAGGGCTCCAGGCCCGACGAATATGGATCCCACACACTGCAAACACGCGTCTGTGTAAGTGTGTAGGCCTAGGCTACTGAGGCGTATAAGCCAAAATCTAATCTCTAAGTACAGTGTGTATAATAGCAGGAAGACATTTAAGATAGGGATTCACCACTAAAGTTTAATGCGCTTCCTACGCTATCCCAAACATAGCTAGTATAGCCTAGGCCTATACTAAGCTTACTATTGTTCAAAATGAGCATCACATGTATGCTCGTGCCACTAATATCTTATATCTGCTTGCTTGCATGCTGAGCTTTTAAAAGAACAGCGGCTTCTATGGCGGATTTTGTTGAGAAGAAGAAAGCTTAGAAGGCAGAGGATCGAATGATTTGGAGTGTGTGTGAATTCCTGATATGAGATGAAACTTCAATAATTAAAATGCAGTGGAAAGCATGTTGGGGGCCGAACGGGGCTAAACGGCTTCTGAGACAAATGACGATATGAGGAAGTTCCGGTAGACTGGTATAGGGAATGATAATACTCGGAATTTTTAGAGGGAGGAGGTTCCTCCAGACTTGAATTGTAGCTAACTACTTTATAATTAATCAATAATATGCTTTATTTTGTAAGCATCTATTATACATGTCGGAAACTTAAAAAGCAAAAGATTATATCGTTGATCTGAACATCTAATAATACCAGCAGCTTGTGGAAGTGTCATGGCTTTCATGTGGGCGAGTGCCACGTCTCGGACATCAACGACCCCAAAGCTGAACCTCGGAAGCAGAGGAATTTCTCTCGCCAACACTTTCTTCAAAATCTAAAGAATTCGAGTCATTGATTGAGCCGTCGACCCCGGGTATAAAATGCCGGCTTTCTATACCCGGGGTTCACGATTGAGTCTTACAGTGTATTTCACAAGCGTCCTAGATTAAAAAAAAACTTCGAGATCATAAGCGCTTAGATTTAGTGGATTTCTCAGGTGTTCATTTAGTGCCATTTCTCATCACCCACCTGTTAGTCGCCTAATTCCAAAGAATGGCCATTTTGCTTATTGATACAGATATCATGCGATTCTCGCCATTCAAATTAGAAAACCATCAAAATCAAGAAGAAGTGTATCCTGAGACAATGTTTGTGCTAAAGTTTGACCTACTGGAACAATGGTTAATCTAGGCTTCTACTGTATGATCTCTTTTTGCAGCGATTTTTGTGGGGCTTTAAGGAAAAGATTATAAGATTTACATTAAAGTTTCCAAATGAGACTGAGACCATTTCTAGAGCAATAGAGCCTACTATTGACTTCGAATTTATAATAACTTTACTTCGGACAGGATTAAGAGTTCACGTTTGAAATGGTATACCTGACAATAAAGCTTACTGGTATCATATTTACTTACCATGATTCTAGTTATACTCAACAATGGAACTTCCAAATTGATTCACCAATTTATCATTCTTGACAGTGATCAAACTTCGATCTACCATTTCCGATCACGTACAATATAATTAGAAAGCTATAGAAGTCATTTCATTTGAACTGAAGAAAGGCCACTTAATTACCCGTGATGATAATCATTTATACCACATTTTAAAGTAATAATGGACCAAGGTATACAGACAGTTCTAAACTTACTTTTCCTGCCGTCCCTCATTCAGCGCACAAAATAGGACCAAATACAACGGTCGGATTCAGAGTGACCAGTTCGAAACGTTCTCCCTCTGTAATATCACATTATAAATAACTCAGGCAACCATATATTAAGTGCAGATTGAATTGGAAAAGTAGCACATCAATCAGAGAGCGAGAAAGCCCTCACACACACATACTGTTGTATATGCAGATGGACGAGCTTCTGATTTCTTTGACTTAGTTCGTGATTCTTTAAACTCTAACAGATCGATATTATTATACAGGCTAACTAGCGGAGCAGGCGATGCATGATTCGATCCCGTGTAACGACCTTGGGCAAGTTGTTTGCGCACACGTGCCTCTGTCACCAAGCAGTATAATTTGGTTCTGGCGTAAGCTGGGAAGGAAACGGCAAATACTGCGATACACCGGCCCCGTGTCCAGGACCTTGGGATTCGTCCATTGCCGGCTCAGGGCCAAGGAAAAGGAGATGAGCGCCTCCCAATGGGTCGAAAGGCCCGGGTTGGACTTTACCTTTACCTTTTACCTAACTAGCTACTTGGTATAATTATTGTTCTCATAGTTATGTGAGCACATTTCGTGCCTCAGTTTACCTGGAAGCTGAGCCACAAAGTCCCATGCTGCTTTTTCTGCCAGCGTCTTGGCTTTGATGTAGGCGTCCTTTGCTGTCTCGGCATCCGTCCAATCGTCCTCCGTAAACACCTTTCCAGGAGGATCCCTAGTCGCATAATCACCTGCACAGCAATGCAGGAACGTTTACATGTAGAGCAGAGTAGACCCTATTTATGTACAATTCAAGTGATGTCTTTCATTTAGAGTTTTGTCCAGACCGCTGGCAATGCAATTTGTACATAGGTGAAGGACTGTAGAACTGTAGGCGTTTATCTCAAAGCTACATGTACCTTTCCGAAGCCACTCATCGTCTTTCCAAATATTATCCTGGACGATTCTATGTATGTATGTAGGCCTATGTATGTGTGTATTTCTATACCGCCTCTTAAATTCCACTACTACTCAGAGGCGGTCCCGACTACAGCCGCAGGTGTGTCGGAGTTAACACGCCGAGGCGCAACCAGTAATTGTGGGTGAAGAACTTGCGCAGCGGCTTGGGTGGGAAATCTAAGCCGCGACCTTTCGGACACGAGGCGGCGACTCTAACACTTGCGCCACGACGCCTCATGTAAGTAGGCCTACAGGGCGGGCACTGGGCCAGCATAAACGACTCGACTTTGCATGCCAATAACTTCGTCAATGTTTGCAATAATATTTATACTTAATGCGGCAAATAAAAGATTTTTCACTCTGGGATAATTATTAGCCTTGATAAATACTTGATAAATGATGTTGTCATTAGTGTCTTGATGTTGACAGACGATGATCGAGTTTCGATCCAAATGCTGCAAACTAGTA
This sequence comes from Dendrobaena attemsi, assembly GCA_034693945.1. NCBI lineage: Eukaryota > Metazoa > Annelida > Clitellata > Crassiclitellata > Lumbricidae > Dendrobaena > Dendrobaena attemsi. The sequence continues at coordinate 8,364 of JAQFXW010005637.1, forward strand.
AAATATTAAATTCGTTTCAAATGACGAAAGAGTTTCCTAATACAAGATGAGATAAAACTGAGCTGTATCGTCTGAAACAATCTATTAAACAGAAACTTTCATCGCTAAGCATAGCGTCTAAATCCATTAGATTGTTCATGTGTCCGTGTTAATTTGCAGTCAAGACAATGACCCAGGTTCAAGCAAATTTCTCCGAAAATCTTGTGTGAAACAGGCATTAATTGTCCAGCATCACCGTAGGACGTAGGCCCTATTGCAAAAGATGATATGAAAGTTGAAGATATTTCGTCAACGTGAAATCCAACAGCTCTTTGACTCTGACGCTAAGAAATGGCTGCAAGCATCTGAAGCAGCACATGACTGTTGATACAATTAAAAGAACATGGTTTAGCGATGAGAAGATATTCACGGTACATGTAGACTTCTACAAATACCCTAAATGATCGTGCGGCATTCGTGCCTATGCTCTTGATTGCAATAAAGCGAGATGTGACAGGTAGACGGCTACTGAAATTCTTATTAGCTATAGTTACTGAAAACGCGATGTTTTTTTTATTAAGCTTATATATGTCACGATCTACATCAGGCTAAAGATACATACATATGTATGTTTGTATGTATGTATGTATGTATGCATATAGGTATGTATATGTACTATGTATGCTTGTCAGTGGAGTCTATATTATGGAGAATGGGGAGGGTGAGATTGGAGGTTCTATCGATGGCTGACAGCCCAAGATCCGAGCGGGTGAACTGCGTCTTACATTGACATCACATTAGATCTCTTGTACGACACATCATGTAAACAATTCACCGTCTGTAATGTTTCAGAAGACAAAGATTAGCCAAGTAACAGCTGGTGTTGATTACGACGACTACAGCGACAACGACGACAATGGTGCTGATAACGATAACAATAACGCCGGTGATGATGATGATGACGACGATGATGATGATGATGATGATGATGATGTCATAGTTGACTACGATGAAAACGACGACAACTTGATGATGTGTAGAGTGTGAAGACCAAAGCCATCCTTCGCGATAACAGACCCAAGCTATAAGCTCAGCAATGCATTTATGATGGCAGGGAAGAGAGTGAAGAAGGAAGTTGACAGTGGCGCCTCAGGCGGACAGTATGCATCCTACGTCATCCCTTCGACGATCTTTCTTTGCGACGGCAGACGACAGTTCAATTTCCGGTCGTCGACTGTTTGCCGAGGAGAAGCGACGCCTTCCTTCGTGCATGCAGTGCTACTGCAGAGAAGGAAGAGGGACGACGAGGGCCCCTCCGCTGCTGCTCTGCCCCCTAGTCCCTCCCTCCCTACAGAGGCAGTTAATCGACCGTCCTCTGACACGGTCCCTGCTTCCTCTTCCTCACGTCACTTACTCCGACCAATCCATCCATTCCTCCTCTCCTCTTCCTACTGCTGTTTCTCCTCTGCCTCCGTTTCTTCCTACTGCCCCTCGTCTTCTCCTCCTCCTCCTCCTCCTCCTCCTCCTCCTCCTCCATTCGCCTCTCACGATTAGCACGATTCCTTTGTTCTAGTTTTCAGTTTCATCGTCTGCGCGAGGATACACCTACCTTTTAAGCTCACCTTTCTCTTCATCTCCTCTTCAGTCGCAGTTAGTCAGCTTCTGTTTCCTTGCTCATCTCCTCCTCCTGCTCCAGTGCTCCTCCTGCTCTTGCTCCTCCTTCTCCTGCTCCTCCTTTTCCTGCTCCTCCTCCTCCTTCGTCTCCTCCTCATAGTTATTTCTGATACAACTTGTAATGGCACATTATGATGAGCGGTATATCCAATTTTTATTCATTCGTAGATCCATAATAATATTTGTCGTCAAAGTTAAGCCAAAATCTTGAAATTTTTAGAAGTTTACATCCATCCATCCATCCATCCATCCATCCATCCATCCATCC
>JAQFXW010005638.1:0-10283 GCA_034693945.1 Dendrobaena attemsi
TACGAGTGATTTCAAAAGTCTTGAATGGTCTTGAGACTAAAAGTCTTGGTCTTGAGGTTAAAAGTCTTGGTCTTGAGACTAAAAGTCTTGGTCTTGAGAATAAAAGTCTTGGTCTTGAGGTTCAAGGTTCAAGGTCTTGGTCTTGAGGTTTCAGGTCTTGACAACAAGACTGGTGATCGAGAGTGTAAAGGTTAACATGCTGAATTGTTAGTCAAGAGGTTGAGGGTTCAAATCCCTGCCAGGGATCTCTCCCCAGCCAACTTTGCTATAAGTACACTGACTGTGCACAATCTACAGGAATATGAATTATGCTGAAGCTAGGAAAAACGAAGTTGCCAATACTTCATGCTGGTTGCCTCTTGAGCGACTGATCTTTTCAAAGTGCCCTGATACACAAATGCCACTGTACTTCTTTCAGAGTGAGACCTTATTGTTGCAAAAGTGGAACCTGCTCAAAGTCATTTTAGGGTGCACATGTTGCAATATTTCAAGGGTAATCTTGTTCTATAGTGAACAGCATTCAACTTTAGCTTCAAACTTTGCCCAAATACATATGTAGGGTTGACATCTGTGGCGCCATGCATTGATGAGATTTACTCAGTGACACATTTTGCATCTTGGCGTGTGCACTATACCATCCTAATGTGAGCACTCCATGTGTTTGAAACGAGATGCACACTGAACAGATTTTACTCTTTACCAGCATATTGCTTTGCTCCACGTTCTGTTCGGTGCATGGGCATGGAAAGAAATGTCATAAGTATTCCAATGAAGCATGAACAAGGGTTCTGCTGCAAAGCTTCTGTTCACATGGTTCTATTGAAACAGTAATGCAGCCGGAATTTTGTCACTATTCCTGTGCAAGAGGTAAGCAAGTGGAATGATATCTATACTAGAGGTTACTCCAATGCCTCAATGCCTTCATGGCCGCTGTCTGACTGGTCTCTAGATCTGAAATCACAGCATTTGGTAAGTAATTTCGACATGTTCCCACTCGATCAGTCCTTGTTTCACCCCATTCCATAATCCATATCACAACCCTGAATATGAATACACTAGAAACCAACAATTATATAGAAATTGCATCAATTGTTGTGTCACATCTACTGGAGAAACAATTTTGATATTTACAGATGAGTCAAACAGTGAAACAGAAACTGCAAGAGATTGATCCGATACATAGTTTACAACCGTTGATGCCCATAGACTCCAAAATGGAGTCATGTTCAAATTTCACTTTTTCTCCAAAATTATTTAACTAAATTTCAAAACAACTCATCTGAGAGGTAAAATATATACATTAAAGCAGCATAATATTTTTCTTCCCTCTAGCAATCTTGTTTCATAAGAAATATTGCTATCAAAGGAATTAATCATAAATTAATCTTGGTTACCAGAATTTGAAATTTTCCTGAAGAAATAAATGTTTTTCCATAATGAGGCCGATTGGAGTCATTGAGAGTGAAAGAGTAAATGCCAAATGGAGTTCATTTTGGGCTCTTTTTACCTAAAATTTTGCAGTGATGATTTGACCCTCCGGCTATAGGCCCTAACTGACCAGTTTTTCTTAGTATTTTACAGAAACGATAAACCATTAATACAGACTAGACCAATGACACCGGTAACTGTTAATATTTGATCTGGAATTCTAAAGAATGTTGTATATTTTGTAGAACTTTTCTATATCTAACACCAATAGTAATTGGCCTAAGACATTGACGGTTTGTTGATTGCTTGATTGGCCGTGCTTTTTTATTTATTGCAAAGTGTATATTTTACTTTTAAAATGCATGCATTTGCATTTCGCACTTGAATGATTTCAGACATGGACATTTCTCAGTCAGCTATTTCAGACAGCTATTTCAGATGTAATTTCCATCCCTTATAGGATTCAACCTTTCTGTTCTAACTAATACATTATTATTAAGATTTGCATTTAGACGCATACAAGTAAACTACTTCCGGTTGACCGGTTAGGCTAATTGTGCAAAAAAGAAATCTCAAAGTCGAAATAGTCATGAATTCCCATGATGGAACAATGTCATAGCCTATGTATGCTGTAGCCCAGTTATCCAGAGGACAATGCTAGGCTTGCTAGCTATGGACAAAGTCCTTTTGCGTATGACCACAGTATTCCCCTATATATAATTACATAGACTGTGGTATGACTACCTTTTCTAGCCTCCTAGACTAAGCTTACTTGTTTGCAATTATTGTATTGTAATAGGCTATTTAAGTTCTATGTTAAATTTGCTTCCAAATTCATGTTTTAAAATCACAGGTCATGCAAATACCTCACATACTAAGTGGTGGGACAGTGGTGGACAACCATTAGTGGTGGGACAAATCCGAGTAGCGGTGGGACATTTGTTCCACCACTCAAACAGTTAAAATATGCCCTGGTTGGCGTGCCAAAAAATAGCTTTTATAGATAGTGAAAAATTTTCATGCCAGTCAGCCAGAAGGTCAAGGTTGCAATATTACTATAGGCGTGCATGCATGATTGATTTGGTCAAGAAATTGTATACTGCCTCTTCTAGTGGACATTCGAGATTCAGACTACAGCACGGCGAAAGCACACAGTTTTAAGTTTAGTCTAGAATAGCCTACCTCATGCAGAGTGCAGGTACAGCTCCAGAAGGAGCTTGCTCCGGATCACTTGGCCAATACCAGAGAAAAGGCTCGATTCAGCATGATTGCAGGACGAGCAAATGGGTCCAAAAGCAGGAGGGGAAGTTTGGTTTTTCAGTGTTTGGATTTTTATGAAAAAAAGAAAATCCCAAAACCAAGAATTTTTAGTATTTTAATTTTCTATTTTTAGAATTATTTTTTATAACATAAATTTTAATGACTTAAAATCCAGAGTTTGAACTATTATTGTATTAAAATCAATTAATCTCAGTTAGAGTTACTTTCTTAATGTCATTTGAAATTGGAAACTCTTAAAACCAGAAATCCCAAAAAACATAAAAGCAACAAAAATAAAAACTTTTGATTTTTCCAAAAACTTGGTTTTCCATCCCTGTCCAAACGTACCCTTTGTCAGAGGAGCGGATGGAGTGGCAATCCTAGCATGACGCCCGTAGCTGACAGCTTACAATAGCAATTCCAAGCAAGATGATGAACTTGCAAAGCAAAAGTGAGTTCTTTTTCCATCAGGACACAAAAGTCATCGACTGTAAACGGTCTGTAAAGGTATAGGCCTAACTGGGCTATTACGATATAAAGGAACATGATGCAGAAGTACAAACTTATGATCTACCTTAGCACACATCTATCATCTAGACTGTAGATTTCCAGACAATTAAATGCAATTTAAAATTCAAAGCCTATAACTACAATATTTTTACGTAGCAGGACACTAGTGACTCTGCATGGTTCTATAAAATAGTTATAAATATATCATAGAAGTGTTATGCTCAACAAAAGATAACTTCATATGACACAGCGACCGTGAAGCAGGACAGAAATCGCTGTAGGCTCCGAAATATGAGAAATTGTGGATAAATAAACAGAATATGAACGTTTAGTTGCCATGAGAGGCCTACGTGCCAAGCAAAATAGGCTATTTTGGCCCACGTGCCATAGGTTCACCATGCCTGGTTTAGTCACTTTAGTGTTTAATGTTAGCAAAATATACTGATCTGCTGTTGACGATTTTAATTTTTAATCAATCAAGTAATTTGTATACCGCCCCTTCAAGACTCTACTCAGAGGCACTCCCAACCCAGGCCCGACAGACATTTTTCTACTCGGGACATGTTATGGTAAGCACCAATTCAGAATCAAGCATTTTTTAATGAAAGACAGCAAAGTGAATAAGCATCATGATTGTGTTGAACATCTACTAAACGTTAATTTATGTTTATGACACTTACCGTACTTCAAAAACTGCTCACACCTTGATGTGTCAATCCAAACAGATTGTCCCCCACCAACGAGAATAATCTATGTGGCATATAGTCATGGTACATGCAAAACAGAACAAGAAAATCTACGTGGGTAACTGGGTATAGCAGCAACGCAACTAGGCATTTCTGTTGGACCTAAGAGTTAAAATTGCTGAACGTGACTGTTGCATATGTGGGGTCCTTATAAACTTGACTTTCGTTTGGGGGCGTGAACTTCGTGTGGGGGCGGGGGGGCTCAAGCCCAATGCCAGTTACGTGCCTGGTGGTAGCCAAGTGCAACAAGTGATGACCCAGAGCCCAAGGTGAAGAGCTCACAACTAATGGAGCTTGAGCCTGGAAGCAATGCAGCCAATAGAGGACCTTGTTAAGGAGGTCTTTCCTCGCGACAGCTGAAAAATGGCAATACCGGAGATACCGCTAACCGAGAGTTCTGCTGACTACAAAACCCTAATCATACCCAACAAAGAAATGGAAGCAGTAGTCCGGGTGGCTTTAGAACAAGCATGAACAAAGTCAGAGGTGGCAGAGAGTGACAGAGAAGGTGCAACGAAGCAATGCTGTTGCAGGTGGTAGGAGAAGGTGCCGGTGGCACGCGGTGGCATATAGTTATGGTGGATTAATGCCACCCTGGATTACATAGGAGGAAATGCTTTTCCTTGGCATGTTGATCACTGGTACCCTTTCTTTTAAAAACACAGATCAGATATGCTGCAGTTCAGAGCAGTCCCTGCATACATTTCAAGTTCTGAAAGTCCATGGACTGAGTGGACTAAATTTCTTTGATGCAACTCATGCCATTACATTGGCACACATGCTGTCTTCAAGTCCTGCATGAGCCCAGTGGTTCTACATTAAAAATTAAGCCAAATCGGGTTCTTCGCTAATTTTTATGATAGAATGAGCAATTCGACAGTGCTGTTCCTGAATCGATTACTGTGATGCTCTCTTCTTTGGCTAGTTTTAAGGTCCAACAATTTCCACTTCAATCTTTACTCAATCTTGATTTCCTCCGAGTATTTAAAAGTGCTATTTGCCGATTCCGAGTACGAACTGAGTAGCATTAGTTCCAAATGCAAAGCTTCAAATTTTACGTATTAAGTCGAGTTACTAGACATGAAGCATGATAAATCACATGAAGGTCTGAATTGCAATTCAACAGAATTAACTTGAAATAATATGTTTATATTTGAAGTAGAGCTCAGTTTAAAAATTAATGTACTTTACAAAATAGGAATTGTAATGAAGGACAATCAATACTCGGCTGTTCTGGCCTCCATATGGATTGTCTCTAGTTTAGGCCTTTGTACCAAGTTGCGATTTTGTCAACTTGTTTCCAAAAAAACGAATTTGAATGAATGAATAACTACAAGTGTAAGTTCAGGATACAAAGAACTAGCTATTACTGTTTGTACTTGTAATAATATGCAAGTTTATTCAATAACTGACAAGTGTCATAGCTTGCAGTCTCTGTCAGTCTGTGTTGGTTCTGTTTGCCTTTAGATAGGTCAAAGTGCAGTACATCTCTCCCCCCCCCCATCCCTCACCCATTGGGCTGTTTGCTTGACCTAAACAGAAGCCGGTCAAAGCGCAGTACATCTTCCCACCCTCACCCTTTGGTCTATTTGCCTCCAGGCAGGCAGAAGCCCAGAGACCATCTCTCAGCAATCTCCATGCCTCTGTTTGCCCCTGTGCATTTCTATTTGTCTGTAGCAAATTTCTGCAACTATTTGGGTTCATTCTGTCTACCGATGCCGAGTAGGACCGAGTACCTAAAATCGGCCGAGGCGAATGACCAAGGCGATTATTTGGTCATTCCCTACTAAATTCCACCTGAATTTTGCTTTAAAGTATCTTTGGGATCAAATGCAATGTCTGCACTCTGTCATGTCTCAGTGTCCTCTTCGATCCTCTCACCTTCTTGACCTCTTTGTTTTCTGTGTCATGACCACAATGGCTCAGTCTCAATTCTTTGCCATCATAGATCCCTCTCTATAGAATTCACTCCCTCCTCATCTTTGCTTTTCCTTTCTGTCAGGAAGTGTTTATACATCTTAAATACTTCTTTTCTTGTGGTCTTCACACTGGGCACAGGCTGTGTGAGCAGCACTTTATAAATTGCCAAGTGCAATATCAATGCATGTGTACATGCTTTGTATGTTTGAGTATGTAGGCCTATGTATTGTTCGTATGTATGTGTTCATGTAGTTATGTATTGCATGAATGTTTTCTGTAAACATCTGTCTACATATGTATTGTATGTATGTGTTTATATATTCATGTATGTGCGTATTGCAGTGATATTTTCGTTAAAATTTTTGTTAACGAAAACTTGAAATCAAAATAGGAGTTATTTTAGCTTCAAAAACGAAATTAGGAATTAAATTAATTAAGAATTATTTGCTGAAGAAAAAAATAAGAGCTATAAGGAATTATTTTGAGAAGTAATATCATTCTATTTTTTATGATGATAATATGAATTATAAATCATTCTCGATCGGAACACATTCTTTTGAGAAACTCCAGTTCAGTACTTGAGGCAGAAGACCAGCATTATTGTCCTTGGTATAATATACTATACTTGATCTGTGTTAGACTAATAATTGTCTCATGTGCATACCAAGGACCTCTGTTGCATACCCCATTTATTTTTGGTATGATAGTCAAATTTATAAATTATGAGTTTGCCAGGAATCACAATGTTCACAAAGAGGAATGTCAGCATTGTCCAGCAAGCAGCAACCGACACTGTATGAGTGACAACTCAGGTGGATTGTTGTGATACTAGAAATTCTTTTACCCTCTGGAAGGAATATTACAGTGTAACTGCATACAGCAACTCGAATCCTATTGCACGAGGTCTTCTGTCAGATCCAGGCTGACATGTCTCAGTGTAAAGAATTTTCCACAGTCTCTCACGGATACATGTGACAGTGAAAAGAATATATCCCATGTCATCTTTACTGATAAACAAAGAGGTTGCATGAAAAAAATTCTGATAGTTTAAGTGTGCCTGAAACTGAATGGAATCATCTTTTAATAATGTTTGCATACATTTTACAGAACTTATGTTGTTAGTTATATGGAAAACTAAATTAAGAAGTAAAATTATTCGAGAACTAAAGTAGGAATAAGAAGTAAAATTATTTCGGAAGTAAAATTAGAATTAGAAGTAAAATTCAGGACCAGAGAACTGAATTAGTAATTAGTTTCTGAAGTAAAATCTCACTGTAGTGTTGTATGTAAACCAATGTTGTTCAGTGATCAGTATGTATTGTATGCCTGTGTCTATGGGTGTGTGTTTTGGGGAATGGATGATCCCCCCCAGACACAATCTGCTTGGAGGATCATCGCCCCAGGCGACAGATCCCCCGAATTTCTTTAGGACATAATCACCCCTATATGCATAAATTGTGTAAGTATTTTTAAATTTAAGACTTTCGAATGTCATTATTTAAAACTTGTAGTCATTCACTTCTAGGCTCAAAATTTATTTTGGTAGGAGACTCCGTCTAGCACCTCTTCAAGTTCACTACTACTCAGAAGTGCCACCGTCTACGGCGCTGATGATGAGTTAGAGTTAATGCGCTTAATAAGGAGAGTGGTGGATATGGCATGGGATGCATACAGGGATTGACCCAGGTCGTCCTTCATACCTCTTTTCCAACACTCTAGTCTACTCAATCAGACATTGTAGTCCAGCTGCTTCAAGATGTTAATGATGTGGAGCAGACCTGTGTGTATGTATTGCGTCACATGCCGCAAGACAGACTGAGACAGTCTCAGACAGAGGTTGGCGTCAGACACCTACGGGCATTGCGCTCATGGCTTTTGATGATGATGATGATGATGATGATATAAGTATATACCTGTATAATTATGTGTAAGTAATAGTATGTATATACAATTATACTTGTATGCATATAAAATTATGTAATATATGGGATTATGAGTGTATGTATAAAAATTGTATATGTATGTTTGTATGCATTTAATGTATGCATATAGTCTGGAGGATACATCATACTCTGAGGGGGATAATGCCCAGGGAGATTGTGTCCAGGGGATAATGTCCTGGGATTATGTCCAGGGGAATTATGTCCAGGGGATTATGTCCAGGGGATTATGTCCAAGGGATTATGTCCAGAGGATTATGTCCTGGAATTATGTTCAGATGGATTATTGTCCAGGGGAATTATGTATTTCTTGGGATCATGCCAAAGGGAATTATGTCATGGGATTATGTCCATGAGATATGTCCTGGGGTCATGTTCAGAGGGATTATGTCCAGGGGATTATGCCCAGGGGGATTATGTTCAGGGGCTTATGTCCAGGGGATTATGTTCAGGGGATTATGTTCAGATGGATTATTATGTCCAGGGGAATTATGTCATTGGGATTATGTCCAAGGGATTATGTCCAGAGGATTATGTCCTGGAATTATGTTCAGATGGATTATTATGTCCAGGGGAATTATGTCCAGGGGATAATGTCCTGGAATTATGTCCAGGGGATAATGTCCTGGGATTATGTCCAGGGGATTATGTCCTGGAGATCATGTCCTGGGATTATTTTCAGATCGACTATTATGTCCAGGGGAATAATGTCCAGGGGATTATGTCCAAGGGATTATGTCCAGAGGATTATGTCCTGGAGTTATGTTCAGATGGATTATTATGTCCAGGGGAATTATGTCCAAGGGATTATGTCCTCGGATTATGTTCAGATGGATTATTATGTTCCTGGGGAATTATGTCCAAGGGATAATGTCCTGGGATTATGTCCAGGGGATTATGTCCTGGGGATCATGTCCTGGGATTATTTTCAGATGGATTTTTATGTCCAGGGGAATAATGTATTTCTTGGGATTATGTCAAAGGGAATTATGCCATGGAATTATGTTGATGGGATCATGTCCAGAGGGATTATGTGGAGGGGTTATTTCCAGCGGATTGTGTCCTGTCGTTATTTCCAGCGGATTTCCTGACTCCTGAGATTATATCCAGGGGATTATGTCCTGCACTCATGTGTTTCCGTATGCAAGTAGCCTATTGTTTGTATGCATGCTTTTATTTATGCCATTGTATGTACTATTATTATGTATTGTAATATTTGTAATATTGTATGTATGTTCTTACATGTATGTGTATGCTTGTATTTAATTATGTATATATTGAATGCATGTGTTTGCTCCTATTGTATGCTTGTGTTTCTGTATATAATGTAGGTATATATATGTGCTTGTGCAGCCTTTGTATGCATTTTATGTGGACCTATCTTGCTCTGGTGACGTCGTTTGTCGTTTAATAGGATGCCATCCCATGTGTAGTAGCAATGACTGATCAACCAACGTTGGTAATTTCATAGATATCGCTGAGCAAAGTAAGGGGGTCGACCGTGGCAGGGTCTCTCTTTAGATGAATACCCCACCCCGTGTGTACAATTTACTAGATCTTACAAGGTCTAACAGTTTATGGAGGTATGTCGTAATTTAGTTGATTGTGGCCCAATGAATGCGATGTCGGTTATCGCCACTTCCACTGACGTAGGCCTATATGCAAACCGACCATATAGTACTTGGCAGCAGCAGCAGCTGTCGCTCACAAGGGTCGAACCAAGATGGAGGGCTTTTTAAGTCCGCGTCTGACCCTCACTCCGTCCGCCGCTCTTCATCGCTTCTGCTGCGGTTGGGTTGATGGTACGAGATGCATTCGCCTTCGTCCTTTGAATGGCCTTGCCTGGTCGAGTGGGCGAGAGACAGACAAATACAGACAGTGAGAGGGATTTGTGTTTCTCTCTTTTCTCTGGCTGTCTCTCTCTGTATGTCTGTCTGTCTCTCTCTCTCTCTCTCTCCTCTCTCTCTCTCTCTCTTTCTTCTTCTTCTTCTTCTTTCTCGTGTTTCTCTTCGTCGTCTGTTTCCGTCTTTTCCCGCTAGTGTTTGTCTCTGTCTCTGCTAACATTCAGTGGTGTCTGTAGGATTTCCCAATGGGGAGGCAATGAAACCTGATGGGGGAGCTTAAAGCCTGGTTTATCGAAACCTTTTGCTCAATATATGCAACGTATGACAAATCGTAATCGTAAACTCGACACTTCTAAAGCGCCCTGTAAAGCTAAGCGCTGGGCACCACCTAATTCACGAGCGCTGCGTAAAGTCAAGAGGGTAGTCAATTTGAAAAGTCCGTGGTGGTCCGAGGTCGAGTTCCAGGAGGTCAGGGCAGAGAGAAGAGCAGCTGTTAAAGCGGGTGTCGTTTAAGACGAGGGTTTGGATGGGGAGAGTCAGAGGAATCAGGGTATGACTGCAGCCTGAAGAGGTGAAGCTTCAGTTTAGAATGGAAAGCCTTAGGGGTGACAGATAGGGGAGACTGAATCAGGAGA
>JAQFXW010005639.1:0-10282 GCA_034693945.1 Dendrobaena attemsi
GGGGCGTGCGCTCCGGCTAAAAAGTAGGTACCGGAGCGGCGCTCCGGACCGCCCCGGCCCGTCTACAGCCCTGGCTATAGGCTTTTGATCAGCACATCATATGTGCTAAGTCTTGCTATGCAAGCCAATATGCTTGTGTCATGATATTATACCACATGCTCACTTGCTTATGCTAAGCGACATAATGTGTATAGTGTACCTTTCTTCGTGTGACATGACCTGTCTTTTCTTGAGTAGGAGCGTCTGTTTCGACCCCCATCTGTCTGGGTTGATCTTGTCGAGAACGTCCTTGGCATGGTGGTAGACGTTTCCCAAGGCACCCATCACACCGAGACACTGGCTCTGCGCTCCCTTCATTCCGACGTCACAGGCGCTGAAGGCTCGGTCTACCAGGTTCCTACATGTCTATTCCACCAACACACACATATACAGCAGAGAAGCATTGGAGGATATCGGAAACACACTGTATTGTAAGTTCAATATTATGACAATAGTTCCAGAAATGAATACTTCCAATTTAATCGGATTCAAGGATAGCCATACAGTCAGTATATTATTTAATATAGACCCTACAGTGTTAAAACGGTATTATTATCGCAGATATTAGAATTAACAGTTTCTATTTTTACATTGATAGTAACTATTGCAGCCGTCTTCTTCACTACACCTCAGTCTGTTCCTGCGTTTAACCATCGATTTAACCTACTCTATGCCATTATCATAAACCTACAGAAACAATTTGAAAAGACAACAAACCAATTTCTACGAACGATTTTATTCTTAATCACAGCTTCTAAAGAACAACTTAATAAGAACACTGTTAATTATAGACGAGTCTCTCAACGTTTAGGCCTAATCTAAAAAAGACACTTAATCTAATCTGCTACAAGACAACCACAACTGAACAGAATGATTGTTAAACTGTAGCTGAGTCATGACTCATGAGTGGCTGTAACAGTCTGGCACATTGTCAAGTCAACCGTGAACCGTCTGTGTTATCGTGAGTGGCTATAACAGTCTGGCACCAGTCAATCCTGAACCGTCTGTGTTATCGTGAGTGGCTATAACAGTCAGGCACCATTTAATCCTGAACCGTCTGTGTTATCGTGAGTGGCTATAACAGTCAGGCACCAGTCAATCCTGAACCGTCTGTGTTATCGTGAGTGGCTATAACAGTCTGGCACCAGTCAACCGTGAACCGTCTATGTTATCGTGAGTGGCTAAAACAGTCTGGCACCAGTCAACCGTGAACCGTCTGTGTTATTGTGAGTGGCTATAACAGTCTGGCACCAGTCAACCGTGAACCGTGTGTGTTATCGTGTGCAGCAATGATTTATTCAATTCTTTTCAGAGACTGCCTTGCTTAATTGCTTCGTACTCTAAATGACGTCATCTCTGTGGAAAGGAAAGGAATTACTAATAGTAAAGTCTGGACAATGATTCTCTCCACGTGTTTAGCTTTTAGATAAGCAGATTAGATTAGCTATAGCATAATAGTAAGTAAGTAAGCAAGTAAGTACATTTATGAAGCGCACCTTAGAGCGAACTCAATAGAGATTCATTTCGCTTCGAAACCTTTTTTTTTATCTGTCACTGATTGCATTGGGAGAGTGAGATGCAACATGGATGGGCGCCTGCATGCCAAACAGTTTAACCTCTGTAATAATTTGATTTCACTCGTTGATAATAGACCTGTAATCCCTGACCTCTTCGGGCATGCACGCAGAATGCGAAACGACAGACTACCAGAAAACCATTTCAGTATGATGGACGGGGTGGGGACTAGAGGAAGACCGTGCAGGGAGCGGCTAGATGACATCACAGAATTAAGCAGAATAGCACAGGAGAGAGACAAGACTAGTGGAGATGGATAGCGAAACATGCGATTGACACCATGGACCGTGATGATGATGATGATGATGATGATGATGATGATGATGATGATGATGATGACGATGAATCAATCATATACCTATTGTGCTGTGTCTGCAAGTTGGACGTTGAATGAACGAACCATATCAGATTCTATAGTTATATTCTGATTCAAACGAATTCATACACTTTCTGTTCTCTGTCCACCCGAACCCTTACCTCTTCTGCTCTCTGCTTCCTTACCTTTCGTGTTCCGTAGAGCTGAATGTTTCCGTTGTTGACATCCAGTTCCACCTTTTCCAGTCCGCGGTCGAATGGATCGAGTCCTCGGCTGACGTTGTGCGCCGCATCCTGGAGGCTGACGATGGTTCGGTTCAGTTGGTCCATCATTGCATCGAAGGGTTGGAGGAGGAGAACGGTCTGTCGATAGGACTGCTCAGCACTGCAAGACATCGACCGAGACATCACAGCCATGTTCACGTAGATGTTTCCCACTGGACCGCTGAGGAGGAACCCGAAGAGAAAGACGCTGAAGGCCGCCCTGCCTCTGGCGGTGCAGAGGGAGGGCAGGAGAAGGACGGCCAGACAGCGGACCATGCTAGAGAGGGACAGAGAGAGGCACATGACGACGGTTAGGATGACAGCGAATGTGGCAGACGCCGTGTAGCTGTAGTCCATGTGGTAGAACATCCAGAGGAAGACGACTAATCCGATGATTAGACCGCAACCGATGCAGGCGACCAGACGACACGACCTCTGCTGCTGATGATGATGGTGTCCGTCGACGCTGCCATCCGCGTAGTAGACGTGCTGCTGCTGCTGCTGTTGGGCGTTGGAATCGGCCACTCGTTGGTTGCGGGTCTTCAGAATGATGGCCTTGTGTCTGCTGCTGCTGCTGCTCATTCCCACGCAATTCAGATCGACGGGCGATGAGGACGAAGCGGTCGTTGCAGCAGTCAGAGCCTTGTAGTCGACGCAGAAGCGGCGCCGCTTGGTGTCCGTCTGAGGAACAAGGGGGCGACCGAAGCGACGCATTGGCGGCGTCACAACTGCTGCCTCTGCTGCTGCCCCTCCGGTGGGAGACCGATCGATGGAGTAATAGGCCTGGCCTTGCTGCTGCTGCTGGGAGGAAGACTCCAGGTCGGTTAGTGTCATCGACGGGGGCATTGCACCGCCCGGCGGGTGTGGCCCCAGCGGCGTTCCTAGTGAGTCGTACCTAGCAGGCATATCCAGGAGACTGATGCTTCTTGCGTTTGACTGACCTCCATCTACCAGTCTCTGCAAGCTAAGGGCGTCTGGAGGAGGGAGAAAGAACTGGTCTGCCTGGTTCCGCCAGGATATCAGTCGATCATAGTTCAGCAGGTCGTCACCATGGATGCTGGGAAGCACGTCGTCTATTCGTTCAAAGCTTTCGTCGAAAAGCTTATCTTGGTTTGGTTTTACTACCAAGTGAGGCTTTAATTGTCCGGGAACGAGTCCTCGGCTTTGCTTTGGTGTCGAAATAACGGAATTCCTATGGTCGGTTATAGCGCTGATGCTATTGGCTGCTGATTGTTTGTTATGGGGATGGTGTCGCTTAGCAACGGGAGATGGAGCCACATCCTGTTCAGCTGGTGACTCATGCTCCTCAAGATCTCTGCCATCATCGTCTTGGACCTCCTCAGCGTCATTGCTGCAGATGTTCAGATTCAGTTCAACTCTTCCTCCTCCTCCTCCTCCTCCTCCTCCTTCTCCTTCTCCTCCTCCTTCTCCCCCTCCTCCTCCGATCTCCGTTGCTTTCCTTCTGCATCCATCACTTCTCCTCGCCTGCTGCTGTTCATCTCCGCTCCCTCTGTGAACGACAGATGGAACTTTCGGAATGGAGACGAACGTCGGAAGAGGGCGGACGTGTCGTGATGGGAAGATGCCGACCCTGCTGCTGCTGCTGCTGCTGTCGTTCCGCCCCAGCGACCAACCGTTGCCAAGTTCCTTGACAGAACTGATGACGTCGCCCAGTCTCAGACACAACTCTCCGTCATGACAAGGACAGAAGTTCTCCACAGCCTTGTAGA
This sequence comes from Dendrobaena attemsi, assembly GCA_034693945.1. Lineage (NCBI taxonomy): Eukaryota > Metazoa > Annelida > Clitellata > Crassiclitellata > Lumbricidae > Dendrobaena > Dendrobaena attemsi. Next base: position 3,924 of record JAQFXW010005639.1, read on the forward strand.
GCTTCGGCGAAGGCAACAACTGTCCATTGACGGGACCCGCAGCTCCACAGAGCGACACAGAAGTCATTCCCTGACAGCAAAACAAACACACAGAAATAGCCAGTCAAACATTTCAGATTGTTCTCCATTGACTCTGGTCGGAAGATTTTACAAACTTCATCCAAGCATTATTATAATTGTTATGATTTCTCTTTTAGAACTATAAAAACAAAGTTCCTACCAGAAATGGTTAAAACAGTGTACCTTCCCACTTCTGAGTATACGCCAATGCACAAAGATACGTGGTTAACGTATCATTGACTGCAATCTGGACTTTTGGGATTATTATTGTACGTTTATTTTACAACGCCTTCATAACGAGGATGATTCGCTTTTACATGTACAATTGTACAAGGTGAGCTAAGAAAAATGACCGCCTACGTTTTCTCCTGATATTTCGGTAAAAAATAGTAATACCTAAATGAAATTTTACAAGCTGAAAGGCAATTCATATTTACGTACAACTACCAAATTTCATCAAAATATTTCAAACAAAACAAACGGTATTGTATTATTAGTGATGTCACCTACTGTTTTTGATGGTTCAAAAACGTTTAACAGTTTTCTGCTAATATTTCCGACAAAAATAAATATTATTTAAAGACATTTCCCAGGCTTAAAGGCAACTAATATTTACATTTCGAGATCAAATTCTATTGAAATATTTCAAACGCAACTAAAGTTGCAGCACCTTTTTGGGGAACATTTGTTGCGTTGCACGTTTTAAATAAGCAGAATTTAGTAGGTGGACTCACTAAAAGTGCTGCAACTTTTGTTGTGCTTGAGATATTTTGATAGAAAATTGGCCCTTAGATGTAAAATTTCTGAATTACATTGAAGAGTATAGAATTTAATTAAAATATATTTAATTTTGGCGTAAATATTAGCAAAAACTGTTAAACCTCATCAATAATCAGTTTGTGACGTCACTAAAAGCTGAATAACTTTTGATTTGTTTAAGATATTTTGATGAAATTTGGCAGTTATAGGTAGGTATGAGCTGCCTTTCTGCCTGTAGAAGTTCATTGTAAAATACCCACTTGTGACGGAGATATTGGCAATAAACGTAGGGGGTCATTTTATTAGCAAAATATTGTTTATCATTTTTGAGCCATCAAAAAGCAGTGGGTGACGTCACTAAAGGTTCAATAACTAATTTGTTGTATTCTAAATATTTCGGTGAAATTTGGCAGGTATACGTAACTACGAATTGCCTATGAGACTGGAAAATGTTATTTAAAGATCTTCACTTTTGACGAAAATATTGGCAAAGAATGTAGGGGGGGTCTTTTTTGTCTCACCCTGTAGACCTATGCACTGTTGAAGGCGTAACTTCATCAATTTTTTCAATATAATGTGGGTTTAACTCCCGTCTGTTATAAACGATAATACGTACTTTTTGTCAATTACTGTTCAAACTCAAAGCAGGAGTTCTGAAATCTGACCAAGATTTGTGGCATTGGCGATGATGTCCATAAACATACCCTTGTCAATTGATCGAGATCTCGAAATAGGCTTACAGGCCTATAATTGTAGCTACTATTTAATATCTGTCTAGATCTACCGAAAGATCCAAGAATTGCTCCAGGTGGAAAGAAGCTGCTGTCTTCGCTAGCCAAAGGAAGGGCGACGAAATACAAGCCTGTGGCCTCGCATTCATCCCCCGTGTGATCCACGATCATGTCGCTGGATAGTTGTTTTGATAAAGGACGCCGTTGCATTGGGTTGTAGGCCTATATGTAGGCTGCAGAGTTAAGAAGTGGCAACCGTCATCGCGTGAGACGTTATTGCAAGTCCGTGGCAGAAGATGTGAACAACGCAGGACTGTTCCCCCAAAGAAACTCAATGAAACAAAATAGGTGCATGGGCAAGAACACTGGTAATGGGAAGTTCAGTAGAAATTTAGTACTAAACGGTGACTATTGCATTAAATATTGTCCGCAGATGGCAAATCTGATAGAAAGGGCCGTCCCCGATAAGATCCAAGGGGTCAATTTGGAAAACCCCAGATTGCGAGCAGTAGTAGACGGATGCAATGGTCGAGGGCTTGGCGCCGTTGGCGGCGGGTGGCACAAGTTGCTGCCGTGTGCTTGGACGAGCTCGGATTAACTTTTCTGATTATTGTACGCAGTTGAACGAATTCGACGACATCCATAAAATAGAATGCGTTCATAATCCTGTCAAACTAACTGCCAATCTAGACGAACGAATACAGTGCACTATTGGCCTGAATATCGCCAACGTAGAACTGATTCTTACAAACGCTGAGAGCTAGGAAAGATGAATTACCAGCCAGAAAAAGCATGGGTTAATTACGATAAGCACGTTGAGAATCTTGAAACACGTTCTAAATCTCTTTGTTTGTAGTGCCTGTTCACTTTTAATTTTCATTAAATTTACTTATGGTCATGGTCATGGTCAAGGTAATGGTCATGGCCTACTTCCATTTTCTTGAATTCGTCTGATTCGCATTTGTAACGTCGGTAACAACACCTCAATCTCGTAGCTCTGTCTTTGTCGGACCTTCGGCCTGGAACCGTCTTCCTCTCATGTCCTTTCAGTTTTCCATTCTGCGTTTCGCCAGTGTCTGAAGGCTGTGCTGTACAGCAGTGGCCCCATCCGATTGGTCCAAGAGTGCCTCTTTGGAAATTATTTTGAGAGGCGCTTTGTAGAATTGTATTTACAATTTCCTTATGGCCTATTTTAAGAGAATTTGACTGTAGAATAGTACCAGAGGCTTCTATCCCCCCCCCAAGCAGCCGGGCTCAAAACTCATGACTTTCCATTTCCCCCCCCCTCAAAAATACTCTTCCATATTCCATTTGACCGGTTCCCCCCTGTTTCTGAAATTTATACATTACGAAATGTTCCCCCTCCCCTGTTTTCCACTGGGCGCACTTGCGCTGGATATAGGGATAGAAGCACCTGGATAGTACCGAGACAACGCCTGTCACGATTAGGAGGTCTTGGGAAGCGTAGTGAGTGACATTGCGATATGAGGTATCTTTGAGTTCATGTGACGCATCCGTTTGACCCTAGAAATTCTGTGAAAGATATTTGTTACATGTTCACATCGCATGACACTGAGACCATCACTTGCTCATGACACGCATTTTGTCAGAACAGACCTACAAAGATATACAAACATACGTTCACGATATTAATTAAAATACGAGAACAGGGAGTTTGATATTTTCAGACCTGTAATTTTGATGTCACTGTTTACAATATCTATAGATAATTAAATAGGGGATGTAGAAGTAGGACTAACAATTGAATACTTGTATGTATGCTCTTTCAGTTTTGCCAGAGGAATACTGCACAACAGATATTTTCTCTGGACCAAATGCGGCAACTTTAATCGATTCGTCGAATCAGCCAGAAACTCCTAACTTAGTTACTCCCGGCTCACCGCCGTGGACGAGTCCTGGACCGAATGCATACATTGACGTAACGTTGCCTTTAGCGTCTGCTGTGTTTGAGGTAGTTTTGACAGCTGTAAGCGGTCCAACTAGTATCAATGTAGGTTTTCTACTCAACGGAAATACGGTTGTACGATCCAACGTTGACGTCACAAGCAACGTGAGTCAGTTATAATATGCGTGCTATTGATATTCTTTTGTTTTCTTGTTTTTCTTATTATTTCAGCGTTTAAAGTAGGCTGTCATACTAAATTATTGGCTGTAGACTACACAACAACTCCAAAGTAGGCCTCCATACGTAGCCTTGCGAAGAAAGAATTATTATTGTAGCGTCTGAACAAACCACTAGTGTACACACATAACAAAACAGTTTCCCTAATTGAAACAGTAGTTTTCTGTGCCGTTATATGAAAGGTTGTGTACCTAAGCAATCAATAATATTCTACGATTACGTGTATTTTGATGTCATATATGTTGTTCACGCAACACTTTTATTACAATAGTTTTGCATAGAAAAATTATCTTTATGAACATGTTCTACTCTCGACGTCCAACCATTTGCTGGAATAACATACAATAAATTGGGTTTCGTTTAAAGAATTGGACCAAGTATATCTTCTGCTTGCCATTATGTGAAACTTGCTGACGGCTTGCCATACCCGGCAATTTAATTAACTGTTCTCTTCTACTTTGCCAGTTTACGGGAACTTAGTACAATGAAATACAATGAGTTTCATATATGAGATTGCGCTTTAGCCTCTCATTCTAGACCTACTAAGGTGTGATCTATATATTTAGCGTTTCAATAAAGGAATAGATTTTCATTATCCTTTGAACCAGCGCTTTCCTGATCATTTGCTATTGTATTAAACAGACTGTTAGATTTCCGTTTTTCAATATACCTGTGACCGACCAAATCACGATAACGTTTTCCTCACCGCCCGGTACAACAATCAGCGTCGGTGGACTTAGTATTTATGTCTGTCCGATGTTTGGTAAGTAGTGGCGTTCTACGCATTACTCTACACATTACTGTTGCATTAGTACTGTGTGTAATGTACGTAGACCCTACTTCAAAATGCAATTTTCTAAAGGCGTCTACTTAATTATTCACGTATTTCTATACCTTGGTTCTAGCTTGTTTATGGTAATTCCATAACAAATTAGTACATTATTCTGCTAATGTGTTTTTATGAACTTAAAATAAATTCTCAGCTTGAGCGCCTACAGGAATGGACTTCATTTCACAGAACGAATTGTTGTTCGCTGAAAAAACGCATGCTTCTCATCTATCGCCGTTTGGACAATCTTTTCAGTATGATGGTATCTGCAGACGCCGTTTAAATTGTCTGATTGCTAACGTTCAGTCGGCTGCATATTTAGTTGGTGGCATATCTCGTTATTATTGATCACGAGGGACAGGCCCGTCGACAGGAAATCCGGGCCCTTATGCAGTGCAGTCAAGGGCCCTAAGCTAACTCTAGGTTAATGAGAAAAATACAAAAAAATAGAAGTGTGCTCCAGATTTGGGCTTTTATTGTATCGTTAACATTTTTTTATACTTTTAATATTATTTATTTACTCTTGAAATTTTAATTAATATCTTACAACGCACAATTTAGCGCCAAACAGTGATTCCGCTGACGTCTAAATTCCTGGACACATCACCTCACAAACATTTTAATTAACCCAAGTCAAATGGACAGGAGACATCTATTTTTTGGAGTTCCGTAGGCTAATAGGGCCATACGCAATAGTATCTCTAAAGATTTCGAACTTTTTATTGGCCTATGGAGCCTAACCGAAACAAGACTTGAGTGACCAACGGTGGCGTTTAGGCCTTTTGGTTGTGAAGAACATTCGCGCGAAATCGTTAAACTTCTTGGCCTTTTAAAGTACAGTATGTGAGACGCGGTATTTCTAGCGCCTTGAACACCGCGGTAATTTATTTGGCAGTCCATTCACACACTGTATGTCCATGGGGCAGAGGCGCCCTGACGCACACTAACGGAATCGCTGGCGCCAAAAGTTCATAGACGGAACTTCACAAAATATTCAAATATTCTAAAAGAGAGTGGGCATGAACGGTCTATAGCAACAAATAAATAAGTTAATATTTAGATGTTTGCTGTTTTAACGGATTGGAGATTTGAAGTTAAGTTAGTCTCTTAAAATATAATAAAAGTTATGTTGCGGGCCCGCCCGCCGGGCCCCTAAAAATCGCCGGGCCCTTACGCAATTGCCACCTCTGCCCCCCCCCTCTCGGCGGGCCTGACGAGGGATGACCTCCACTGGCCTACAGTCTGTAGCAGCGTATTGCCTATAGCGTCTCCTGAAATTCCTGGCGTTGGGTATTGTGCTGGATTAATTATTGCCGTTCAGATTGGAAACCTAATGGTCAAGACGTTCGCAGTAAGGTCGCAGAAGAAGTAACTCGGACGCTCCCAATTGCATCGTGGGTCGTCTGAGAAAGCCTAGTGTCACAATTCAGGGAGCCAAACAATAGTGAAATTGTTCAGATTTGGTTTAGTTAGTAAAGGTGCTTTAACGTCCGAACCATATCGTATATCATTGGACATTTCGTTTCCCCTACCTTACAACAACCGTTCTAGAGGTATCGACGGTAAGCAGCTTCGACTGTGGGCAGTGTACACATGAATTACACATGAATCTTCAATGGTAAGAAAAGATGAGGTTTAATATTACATTCAGGAAACATGGTTTGTGTAAGCCTATTGAGAGAGCAGAGAAACAAAACTAGCACCTCTTTGTGATATTGTGCAATAACGAAATTAAGAAGACAGAATAAAAATAATAGACCCACAAAATTTGATTCTACAACGATGGTGATGTTGATGATAATGAGAACGATGATAACGATAATGATTATTGAGATGA
>JAQFXW010005640.1:0-10281 GCA_034693945.1 Dendrobaena attemsi
GTGTAAGGCATCACACACTGTGCGGTCGGCTATGACAGCGTGCGATGAATAGACTCAAATGCTAATTTGACACGCTTGGTCGTTATTAGAGACAATTGACAGTCCAAGATCAATTGTAACATTGTTTGCCCAGTTAAGCCTCTAGCCCCTCTTTGTATAGAACTCTGAGGGACGTATTATTACGTCCCTTGCGTCAAGACAAACCTAATTTTGGACATATTACGTCCCTAACAGTCAATGTATTAACCTATTAGTATCATAATGACCAATCTCTTAATTAATTTGTTCGTTGACCACATTTGTCCACTATCAATCATTTTGTCCATTCATCAATCTATCCACTGTCCAATGATTAATTTATTAATTGACCATTTGCTAGAAAGAAATTCAGACCGATCTTACCACTGCCCTTTTGACGAGTGCCAGAGGAATCTTGACGTGCAGAGCTGTCACCTGCGTTTCCTTGAAGGCGGTTGATAAGGCAAGTCGACATTTCTGATCCACAGAGTCTAAGACCCTGTCAAACAATTTGTAAAAGCAAATTTTAGTGCACAAGACTTTCTGATTGAATAGACCTTCCCTCACTGGGTTGCTTAATTGGTAGATCCTCAATAGAATTGATATTCCAATGAACACCTGTAGCTCCAGTGCTTGAAGCAGTGATACTGAAGCATATACCTTTGATCCAATCCCTAATACATAGTAGGGCTTCTACGGCCACATGCAGATTTGACAAGGTAGGCCAGAACCGGCTGATTCATATAAAGCCATATACAAAGCCATAAACCTTACTACCAAGTTGACTCATGTTAATATGAAGCTCACCCTAATTCCACAGCAAGGTCATGGCCCTGTGGCACATAGATCTGGAGCACTAGAATTCTTTGTGTTAGACCCACTACAAATAACAGAATAGAAAAAATCACATCGTAGAATCCAAAACAAATTAGCAACACACAACAAACAAGACTGGTACCAACCACAGCACTGTCCATCATTAATAGATATAGTGACCTTATTAATAGCGTATTTTCGCGCATATAACACGCACTCGTATAATTATAACCTGCTACTCTTAGAGGCTTGAGTAAAAATCGCATTTGATAACACGCACCCGATTATAACATGTAGGCATTGCAGGCATCCTGCCTCTCTCCTGACTTCTTCACTAGGTGAGGTCGTCCAAGTCAGAAAATTATAGCACTTTAGTTATGCAGTGATGCGGCTAATGTGGAAGAAGCAGCCAGAGGACAGTGAAAGGACGATTAGTGATTATTTATAAACAAAAATGCACTATATAAGCTATAAAATGTTTACTGGAAGTGTATATCGAGCGATGATACAGGATGCTGTGTATATTTGTTTATTGTTGAATAGGAAATAACAGTCACCGTACAATTTATATCTATAGACTGGCAATATTTTACATTATATCAAAGATAACAACTAATTTATATATTAATTAGTGAATTTGGCAATGTTTGATGCGCCGATACTCAAATGCATTTTTAATAAACCGCTCAATATCTGCGATGTATTGTTGTTAGAAACTGCTTATAGGAGTTTCTGGCCAGACCTAAAAATATTCCGGTATAAAGTTTGGTCGTGTCTATATGCATAGCAACACTTATATAGCACACAGCTAAGGTGCAGTGTACACGCGGAAATACAGTGGCTAAATTTCTTCTTCTTTCTTCTTTTCTCTCTTCCATCAGCGCTGTGCTGACGGTGAGGCCTCTATTAGACGTCTCCAAACATCTCCATTCCGTTTTAGATCAATTGCTCTTCTTATGTCAATGCCCCACTCTTCTAGGTCTTCTCTGACATTATCCATCCATATCTTCCGCTGCCTCCCTATGCTTTCTCTCCCTCCAAATGTTCATGCAATGCCGCCACTGGTAATCTTTTGTCATCCATCCTTGTCACGTGGCCAAACCATCTGAGTCTTCTTCTCCTGATCCTTTCCACTACTGTTTCTAAATTTAATAAATAACAAAACTTACAACTCTGTTTAACTTCCTTTGGCAGTTGAATTTTTGTGGCAGAAGTGGTTCCCTCTAAAGTGAAGATGAAGCTTTTAACTTCTTTGTCAAATACCTAATGCAGGAAACCATACAGAATTAGATTCAATTACATTAATGCTTTAAACAATTTCAACATCACTAAAGCTTTATAGAATTTTATTGTTATCAAGAAACAACACCTTTTTAAAGTCCTCAAGTAATATTAAACAAAACAATGCTCTTCTGAGAGGATTATTTCAGATGAAGTAATTAATGCAATGAAACAACAATGTATATTTATATATCAACCTTTATATTATCAGCGAAAGTTTGCAATTGATGTTCAGTCACGGCGAAATGTGCATCAAGATTGTCAGTCACCATCCTTAGTCATAACTTAGGCTAGTTATCAAGGATGCTGATTATCCCAATAAAGAAGCAATAAATTTACTGTAAGTGCAACCTCTGCCTTCTTAATCACTAAAAGTGTAGTATGTAAACTGGATTCCTGATTCATCTTATTCACAAAATTTAAAAAACCAGCGTCATTATAAGATAGTCAAAGCGCATATCAAGAACCTTTAACATACTTGCATATGAACAATTTGTATCACAAAGTAAGATCATAAAAGTCAAATTTGAGACAATACATCATGAAAGCTCTTCATTATAGAATCAAGGCTAATGATGTCACTAATTGCATGCTCAAGAATTTAAGTCCCACTTTGTGTAACATTATGAGAGGTAACATGCAATCCTATTATAACATGCTTTACTGACACAAGGATTCTGATTAGGTGCGAATGGAAATAATGGAACACAGATCCCAAATTAAAATCCAGTGTAAAATGTAACCTTGCTACAACAACTTCATTAACATAATCCCGCACTGAGGTTGCCAAAGCTACTGTCAGGAAGCACATCATAAAACTGACAGATAGATAAGGACTGCTGATAACTATGGTCAAGTTCTTCTAATTATGCGACAAATTTCTAGTATGAATCCTAAATCCTGAACAGAGAGGAAGCAGTATATTGCATATAATAATTCTTGACTAGATTAGACTAAGACAACAACCATGATTGCGAAAAATGAGTTACTATGTAGAAGAAAATTGAATAACACTAAACCTTTTTTATTCCTGAGCCTGTCAGTTTCCATTGCAGGTGTTTTCCTTCTTTACTCTGTGCACTAAAGACTTCCACACATGGTCCACCCTGTCAAAGACATCACAATAATAGTCCTCTCTCTACACAGACTTTCACATAATTTGGTAGGGATAAGATAAATGCAGCTGTTAATACTTGAAATGTCTATCAACCGTTCCGCCTTCTTAGATTGGCTTAAGAAACTAATCTTCTCTTTAATCTTGCTTCTGAATCCTACAAGTCTTAATCAGGACACTGACAAACTTTTCAGGTCAGTGTAACTATACAGCTCTAAACAACTGAACTGAACAGCAGCCGATAGCAGGATTTGATGCTAAGTTAAGGGACAAAAGAATGTGTAATGCTGACTAAACCCTTGAAATCAACATATCACACCATTAATATTTTTGATAAACTGACAGAAGTAGTGCAATGTAAAGTTTGCCTTACATTTTTCCAGGTCAGTTTAACCTCTTGAATGTGAGTTTCCAAATCTTTATTATTATGTCTTCAGTTCTAGTTACATGATCAATAAAAACCTTAAGTTATCTTTAATTGAAACGCTACTACCTGGTATTCATTCTTGAACATAATGATGCTTGCCACAATTGGCCGCTACACATCACAGTCCGGTCCTATCATACAAAGTCCTACAAGTCAACAACAGCAAACGTCAAAATCAGTCTCATAACACAAGCCCCACACAACTCAAAAATTATGGTACATAAAATAAGCTCCAGATAGCATATTCTGTAATCTAATTCCAACTTCCTACATGGTTAGCACCATGTTGCAGCTCTTTCTTTGTACCGGTAAATACTGCATCTTAAGCAACAGAGTGTGAAGTGAATAACCTTGGAACATGACCCCAAACTATATGAAGTTGTATCGTTGATAAACCAGTGCACGGAAAAAGAAGCAATCTGTAACAATAAGCATCATTCCTAGGACAAGTTACCAGAAACGATATGCTGTCATAATTGTTCTAGTAGGGATGTTACAACTACGCCTTGGCACCACAAGGGTCAGATTAGCCGTCGTGGGAGTCGGTCAGGGTCAGAGTTTGTGTCTTCTGTTACAGTAGTAGGCTTAATTTCCACCGGATCTCCTACGCAAAAGAACGACACAGTCCCCTATACAACAATTATGCCGATCTATTTCAATAGGCAATACACAAATATATAGGGAAACCATTAATTAGGCCTCTACCACAGAATTTTCTATGTTTGACTCGATGGCTATCTATTCACATCAGAATGTGTAATATTTTCAAATCAACGTGGTGGAGATGTCACAATTTAGTTTTAAAAATGAATGCGTCTGTGGCAACGAATTTCTTGTTCCAACCGCTCCATGTAGGCCTATTATTATTATATAGGCTCACTGCCATTTTATAATCACACAAAAAATTGAATTTTGTATTTATTTAACAAAATCTTTAAAATGACTTGATAGGTTGTCGACGACTTCGTTCGTTTGTGAGCGATTATAATGGAACTTATTCAACGCTTTGATATCAATAAGAGACATCGCAAATTTTAATATAAGTAGTACAAAATCCTAATACTAGAAGCCCTTACTTGCTAGCTTTAGGTCGGGCACTGGAAATAGCCTTCTTAATTAATTAACGCAATTTAGACACTAATTTCGAATACCAATCAATTATTCGAGGCATATCTCTTCTGTAGCTGTGTGCAATGAGCATACCTGCAATCATTTTATAGCGACACCTTGCGAAGAACGAAAAGCGGCTATTATTATAGCTCCAGCCTTTCTAAACCGTAATCGTAACTCGAGACTTCTATAGCGCCCATAAAAGCGGAGTCGCGGGAGCCAGCTTATTCACAGGCGCTTAGTCAAATCAGAATAGTGAGGCAGCGGGTCAAGATCCGGGAGGTCATGCAAGAAGACAGACAGACGGCTAAGGCGGGTGATGCTTGCAGTTTAGACGACGAGGGAGGTGAGGAGAAGAGGAGGAATCTGGATATAATTCTTAGTTGCAGGACCGTTGGAATAGAACAGTCTTCCAATTTCAGTCCGTCAGGCTGCAACTGCTGTTCAATTCAAGTCAATCTTGAAAACCCATCTGTTCTCATTGTATATGACTAATTGATTAGGAATGCAGCGCTTTCGTGCAAGACCACAAATGTTTAGTTGTATTGTATTGTATTGAGTGAGCTTTGATCCTAAGTCACACAGATCTATACTTTATGTATTTTATGTATTCTTCAGCTTTCAGAATAAGTCTATATTTATGCATATTTTAAGATGTATTCGAGCTCTTTAAATAACCGAGAATTGGCTTAGTGCCTGAGATTTTTCATTCGCTCTAAAGTGGCGCTAAAACATAATCAGTATTTAGTAAGAAACAGACGAACAGCTTCACTTTTCCAACAGCTGTAGACGCGTGGAAAAGGTAAACAACGACAAACAATAATTATATTAAATAAAGTTTGTGTTTAGACAAACGGAAAATGCTTATTTTGAATTGAAAAGCGATACAACTATCAATTCATTTGTGGACAATTAATTAAAGCTGCTTGAATTGATATCATTTTCTTCATGTGGCCAGACATCTGGGCATAGTTGTTATATCGAGGGAAACGTATGTATTCGGGTATGGCTGGCGGATGTTGATTGATTTAGAGTACACATAGGAGTCTCAGAGTACCCTTGCGAATTAGCGTCTCCAAAACGGCGTTGTTTAATCGAGGTCGCTTCGGTTTAAAATTACTACAGACGATACAAACCCTAACCGACCCTCACGACGCCAAGGAATCGAGAATTCATACGAACTGCACTCAAATTTAGTTATCAGTAGGCCCTTTGGGATGGTGGTTGGGCAGTGGGGGATAAGAGGAGTCGGGATAGGTGCATTTGAAAAGATGAGACTTCAGTTCAGAACGAAAAGCTCGAGGAGTGATAGACAGCAGTGGAGACTGAGATAAGTGATGGTCAATGGTTGGTATACATTGATGACAGACGAACATTAAATGTGCGAATCCTTAGCGTAATTGGCCTTTCCAAGAACAAGGATATAGGAGTAGGCCTTTAGGTTGCTAGAGGTAGTAGTAGTAGTAAAGACAATAGTGCTTATATTGTAAATGTATTCTGTTATCCAGCTTATCATATCTGGCTTCAGCCTCTTGGAATGTTGCAAATTGCATGGCATCTGAAGTTTCTGAACCCAGATCTCTTTTATTTATTTATTCATTCATTCATATATTTTCATACTGCCTCTTCAAGTCTAAGCCTACTACTACTCAGAGGCGGCCCGACTACAGCCCGTAGGTGTGTCAGAGTAAACACACCAAAGTGCCTCGAGCAATGCTGCAATTGTGAGTGGTCCATTCCCAGTGGCTTGAGTCTGAATTGAACCCGCGATGCTCTGGCCGCGAGATTTTGAGTGACTATTCTACTTGACCAACAGTCTACCACGCTCTTTCTGTCTTTGAGCATTGACTTCGCTTCTTGGCCTGATATATTCAACTAAAAAATAACTTAGATAATTATATGTATGATAACTCCAATTTCAAGCAAAAAGAATCATGTGCAAACCTTCACTTGTATATCTGAAGCAAAAGCAAGCAGAATATCTAGAGAACTATTTGTGCTAACAGGTGTCGGCATCCAATTTATTCTAATTCTACATAGCAAAAATCAGTTGTTTAGTCTGTGCAAATTTCACATCGAATACATTCCAACCAAAAGCACTAATGTTTATGTATTCATCTACCAGAATATACTTGAAAAACTAAATTCATAAAAAAGTTGGAACTTAATGGTTAATCCATAGCAGGCAGTCTTTAGCCGCAGAATCATAAATCATTGTCAAGTGTCTTGACTGTTACAATGAATGTTCGGATCTGCATTGCTTTCAGTTCAACAATCAAATCCATCGGATCAACCGGTTTCACAAATGAACTCATATCTGTCAAAAGAAACACCAGAAAATGCAAAGGCCACAATAGCCAAAATAGGACACGAGCATAGCTCTTCATTTTCTACACTCTACTTTAAAATGCAAATTTCAATCTGAAATAGTTATTTCTCAAATAATCACTAAAGTCATCTAAAGGATAATACATCGCATTTGGAAAATTAAACGAACAATTATTGTCATGTAACAATGAATTAATGAATGAGTGAATGAAGACCTCGGGCCGCAATTCCCATGCTTCCTCAAACGGGACCAGCAGACTTATTGTAACTAAATCAAGTTGATAAAGTCGATTTGATGGAAAAAGTCCTGAATATTTATGCAAAAGCATAACATTCATTACAATGGAAATTGTGTTCAGAAACGTTTATAGAAAGGTTAATGGATTGGACAATCCTAACATGTTGAAGCTCATGGCAGCTAAAGACCTTGTCGCAGACCAGTCAGTGACCAGTCCCCTACATGTTGACTGATCAGTGGCAAGGTCTATAATTAACATAATTTCTATATTATTTCTAATTGGTTCATGATCTTCATCTTGAATGTGTACAAATAAAGAAACAACCCCAACCCTTATCATAAGTTAAATGTCTTTTCCTTGCTGTTCTTATTTCCAGAAAAAACTGCAGCCAATACAGGGCAAATGACCCTTAGCCCTCTCTCTAGATCAGCGGTTCTCAACCTGTGGTTCGCAGACAACTTGTGGTTCGCGGACAACTTGTGGTCCGCAGGCTTGTGTCAGGTGGCAGAATAAGAAATTTTTTCTGAATGATTTTCTTTAAATTAATGCTTTATGTTTCTTTGCATTTGAAAGGTAAAGAAAATGTGTGAAAATGTAGGTATAGAACAAAAAAGGTCATCAACTAAATTAATTTATGGGATGGATAACTGGATATCGATGAAATTGGACAAATGATAAAAAGGTCATCCCATTTTGTAAGGAATTTTAGGTTGAAAATGTGTGCGGTGGTCTGCGACGCCGGCGGAAACTTTCTAAGTGGTCCGTGAGTCCCAGATAGTTGGGTACTGCTGCTCTAGATCTGCTCATGCAGCTTAAATCATATATTAATGGGATAAGCATGTTACTAAAGCTTCAACTTGCAATTAAAACAATAAAACTGCACTGACCACTTTTTGTTTTACCGTAGTTCTCTACATTCCACTGCAATCTGGTTGCTTTCGACAGAAGCTGATTGGCTCCGAGGGTCTGCTCTTCCACAGACGCAATCGTGAATGCAGCAAACAGATCCTACAAATTAAAATTATGGTTTTCATGTAAACAGAGATATAGCATTGCAATTGGCTCTGCAGGTTCAGAATGTAAATCAATTTAAATTATAATAACCTAAGCACTTCAAGAAATATCAGGAAATAAACAAATTTATTCGAAAATATAAAACAATAGCAGCCAATTTTGACTGAGAAGGTTTATATGAAGTAAATAAATGTGTTGGGTATACCTTGAGATGCACTTCTGCCACTTGAGAAAGTATTGGATCTTCATTCTTCTGGTAGAAGTGTTCCAGACGCAGTAGGAACTTTTCGGCATGAAAGTGTTCAAGAGTGAGCAAGTGCACATTCTCAGGCAAATTGCTCTTCAGTCCAGACCACTGTTTCAAAGACACAGAAATGACAAAAGCTATAACTTTAATAAACTGTTACCGGTCACATATCTACCATATATTTTATAATCTACCATATAAATTGTGTCAGGAGCCACTCTGAGTAGAGATCTTGAAGGGGCTCTATAAAATTTTGATTGATTGATTGATACATACTAACTACATATTAACTGCAAATGAATGCATCTGTGCCTTATTAGAACACATTATTCTTAAACTTGAAAGTGCCGTTGTCTAAGAAAGGAAACAGATCTAGAGGCAGCGGAAAAAGCAGTCATCAGCATCTGATTAAACTGAGAACATGCTCCATTTGGGACGTGGCATGTGGACAAGGGAAGTCCCTTCCAGGTTGCGTGACCAGCAACAGAGAAGGAATGGCTCAAGATCTGCATTGATGCATAGTGGGCCAGGATATGGCCTTGCCCATGTTATCACCTCCACCCCTCATTTCCTAAGATAGATATTCACTATTCAGTAGATCTCCAAGGCTATATGCAAGTATATGCGTTTGGGTTAACCCTCTCCTCTGGGCACACATACTAAATGAATGATTCATAATAAAGTATTTTGCAACATGACTTTAGGAGCAAAACAAAATTCATCTCACTAAAATCTCTATAGAATTAAAGTTCATAACACTTTAATGACGAGAGCCAAATGGGAAATCAATGCAGCCAACACGATGAAATTATTCGCTGCCACTTAATCCATAAGAGACATTTGTCAATCTAAACAGTTATTAGCGGGATGAATGTCCCTTCTGGGCATCTCCTGCTGTAATCGTTCTATTACCTACATGCTTGTAAATATGCACACTAATTGTAATTGTTGTTAAGTTGTGCGTAATGTTGTGTATGTGCTGATGATTAGTCTAAACTAAATATTACTTGACTTGACTATAATAGACCAGTTTAAAGCTGTATGGCCAAGGCTTACCATCGTCCGAAAGTGTTTGCTGTAGGTATCTGGTGTCATGTAATTTTGCACAAAGCCAACAGAGGGCCCCAAATAAATTTTCTGTGCGGAGTCTCGATGTAGAGGAACTGAATCACTGATCGTATCCAGAAAGAGGTAGTATGTTCCTGACAAGTAAAACCCAGGTTACCTTAACGAAAGTGACATCATTTGGTATTTCTCAAGTTTTACTTGTACATTTTGGAAAGTAGAGTTGCATGAGCTCAAACTGCTATTCTTATCACTATAGCATCTATTATCAGTGAAAAATCAGTCTAACGATTTTAAAATAGTTAATAGTTACTAGCAGTAGCTTTAAAAAAGGTGAAACGATTTAGAAAGCATTATGAAGAAATTAAAGAATGTAATTTGAAGTAAAAGTCTGCATGTATGTATAATCAATAAAAGCACACCGAGTCATTTAACTGCGCTTCTCACAAATGCTGGAGTTGGGAGCGTTTCTGAGTAGTCGCCTTGAAGCAGCTCTTTATTTTGATCCTCGGAATGAATAATTGACAGTAATGAATGAAGGTACACCGCCCCTTGCTACCTCATTGACCTTTGTGTTCCGGTATCCTCACTCCCGGGTCGTAGCGCCCTGCGCTCTGTTTCA
>JAQFXW010005641.1:0-10280 GCA_034693945.1 Dendrobaena attemsi
AGATAGGTTTTGAGATGAGAGAAAGATGTAGAAACACTTGCAGTGAGAAAGGTAGAGCGAAGACTAGGAGGAAGTGAGTGAATGCCACAGTGAGGGACCTGCGCTAGCAAAGGATCGAGTCTGGGCCATTGTGGTCCTGACAAGTGGACTATAGGCTATCCTATATTGACACTAATTTTAAACCTAATATAAATGAAAAGCAATTTACAAATATCGATAATCTTTATTATAATTATAGTGTAGGGCCAAGCTCATAATTAGGCCTATGGTTTCATGATGCGCTAGAAAGACAGATAGTCTGTAGGGAGTGTAGGCCTAATTTAAACAGACAGACATCATGCTGTATGCAGACACAGATAGAAAGACCGGCAGACAAACAGACAGATAACCTATACTGAGTGTACTGACTTTGAATGAAAGAGATAAACGGAATAATAGGTCTAATTAGTTATTTCATCAAAAGGTCCAAAGCATAACTTAGTCAATAATAGGAGATGTACACAGACGGCAGTAAGGAGGGCAAGATCAACAAAGGCTAGAGAGACAGACTGATAGAGAGACAGACAGACAGTCTGACAAACAGACTGACTGACTGAGAGATATATACATACATGTAGACAGATATGCAGAAGCGAAGGGCTGGGTGGGTGAGGTCAAGAGGTCAATCGATCAAACTGGTCAGCTAATTAGTGTTATTTGAGATGTGTTATGAAATTCGTTCATCTTCGTTTCTTATCCTTCTTCTTCTTCGCTGTGTATGCAGCCACGTTGGTTGTTGGAAACTGAAGCAGTAGACCTGCACAACAGATCACACAACACACATGTATGCCATTCCATATCATTATTGACAACCATTCAATCAATCTATACGGTTCATAGGCTATAGCGCTCCTTCAATATCTCTGCTCAGAGGCGCTCACGATCCAGACCCAGTCGAAGGAAAGGATCTAATCTGACGTATAGAATATACAGAATCCTAGTAGCATAATAGCTATAATTATGTGGCTTCAGTGACGAATAAAGGGGCTGTTTATAGTCTACTAAGGGCGTTAAAGCACCCTGCCTGCAGTCTTGAAGTCTCGCATTTTCAGAAGCAAATAACATTTTAAAATCTAGAAAAAATAAGTAATAAATTCCTAAAATTAGTTTAATCACTTAGTGTCTTTATCTGGCGTAGGCCCTATGTGTCAGTTGCACATAAATATATACTATAGGCCTATCATTGCGTCTAGGCTATATAGGCCTAGTATATAAGTCTATAGCCTAGGCCTAATATTATATTCACAAGAAAGGAAGCTTTACTCAGTAAATATGGGCTTTTGGCAGAAAATTGTTTAACCCGGGCCTACACTTACCTTATAATGTGGCCGTGGTTGTATTTGTGTATTGTATTTGTATTTGTGTATTTCTATACCGCCTCTTACAGACCACTACTACTCAAAGGTGGTCCCGACTACAGCCCGCAGGTGTGTCGGAGTTTTACACGCCGAAGCGCTTGAGCAATTGTGAGTGAAGGACTTGCTAATTGTCCTTACGCAGAGGGTGGGATTCGAACCCACAACCCTTCGGTTGCGAGGCGGCGACCTTAACCACTACACTACCACGCCCCACTATTGGTTGGCCAATAGAGCCTAGGCCTACTCGAATCTACCAGATTATCAGTCTAAGACGTATGGTTTCCGCAGAACCTGACCTCAGCGCAGCATGAGAAGAAAGCGATTTCCTTAAATGCAATTAAGCTATCGTTTGGAATGCTGAGTAGGCCTATACATAGGGTCTGGAAAAGTCTTGGTGCTAATAAAAGCAATACACATATTCAGGAGGCCTACATTGGTCAGAATCTCTCCGGTCATAGGCTCACAGCGTAACATCAGAGACACGGCCAGGAATACATTTCGGTTTTTCTCCCATTGAATGTAGTCGGAAAATCTCACAAATTTCATCCACACACATAATTTCTCTGTCAGAAATAGTTCAAAATTCCTTTGGGGTATAAGATGTGTTAATACCCGTAACCACCACCACCCCAAATACACTCATGCATGATAGGCCTAGGATGTACTTGGAGTCTCTGTTGACTGTATCATACGAAAGTGGCTTGCTTTCAATTTCTATACTTTATTATAGGATAGGTCTAATAGCGCGTATAGGACCATAGGCTAATTCCATCATTCGTCCTATTCTAGATCAACTGACTTTTGCGTGTTACTTACACCAACTGTTGATAAGTTCCTGCAGAAAGGGCACATTATCGTAATCAGTACTGCATTTGAGGATTTATGTAGCACCTTCAAATATGGTGAACCGGTCAGAGACACTCCAGTTCTGATGGCGAGTAGGTGTTGACACGCCAAAGCGCCTCATGTAATGCTATCGCCACCCAGCGCAACTGTATAAATTTAAGTTTTTTTAGGTTTACGATTGCCGTGATCTGGTATTCTTATTAAACAGACCTTTAGGACCGATAGGTTGCATCAGCTCTGGGTCAACATCGTCTACATTTGGTCGCTCCCAAGTGTCCTGCTTTGCGGCCAGAGCTGCCGGACCTAGAATAATAAACAGACAGAACATCATTTTATTTTTATGTGCTTTAATTTAATTTTCAAGTCGTTTCATTTGAGTATTTCTATATCGCCGTTTATCGCTTCTTGAAGTGTAATTTCTGGAATGGTCTTCAATCAACTTCGTTCCACTCTGCTCTCTACTGTCTCTCTCCCTACTTTTGTCCTCATCTTAAGTCTCATCTTTTTCCTAGGAGTTTTCGAACCGGAAGCGCTTATGATTAGACCTGCTCTGGAAAATGCGCTATATAAAAGTTTCGATACAATACAATAAAAGAAAATTAATACAATACTACAACTCAAAGACGCTCTCGGCTATAGCGTGATAAAGGCCTCTACTGAGTCAGAGCTCATAATCTTCGTTCAAGTGTCTCATCCAGTGTACCGAGTCCCTTCCCATACAGCAATTGCGAGTGGCAGTGGCTTGATGTGGCTTCGAACCTGCATGCGACCCTCCGGTCAGAGGGTAGACCTACCTAATACGCCACTACGTTACCAACCTTCACGATCCACTGGAACGCTGGTGACGTGCATGAATCGGCCTATAGCCACTGTGAGCAATCTCTTGAGCACGATTGGGAAAAGCTAAGAGCCCCTCAGTAATTGGAGTCCATGTGAAACGCAGACATTATTAGAACGATCGTAAAGCTAATTATTGCTGCTTTAGTATTTACCGAACAATGTGACCTAACCTACAGTCAGACAATCAAACACCAGAAATGTCTGATAAAACTCCAAATTGTCTGAGATTTGCCTCTACTTTTAGATAATGGCTGACTCACTGTGTTCTTCTACTACACATGACGGGCCCTGCACTAAAATGGGCCTATAAATATATTGCTTACAATAGAGGTCATATTATAGACTTCCGGTTCGATTTAGATGATTCTCAGATCAAAGGATCTTACAACCAGAAGAAATAAAAATGTGATAAAAGCTTATCGGAACAGTTTATTTTGGTAGACAGGCTAGGCTAATTAAGTGTTTTGTGCCGCTAAACATGCATGCCTCGAACGACAGTAGGCCTACGTGTAAGTAGGCCTATGTTATACCATATATATAACAGACATAATCTACGATATTATATAATATACCATATACATGTATGTATATATATACACATAGTAATTATGTTTATAGGTCAACTTCAGTCTCTGCTAGATGTCTACCATTCGACTCAGGTCAAAGGTCGGAAGATATGGGGGCATCTGAAAACAGAGCAACACCGCCACACTATAGCTGGGTCAATCGCTTCATCCTTCTATAGGACCTGGACATTGGAGAAGCTGGAGCAACCAATTCAAGTCTCTATGGGCAGAGAGTTTCCTATCTACCAACCCTGGCCTTCTTATAACCTAATATATATTGAGTTGGTGTTACCGCCAGAGAGTGCACAAGGTGCACATGTGTGCGCAGCTACGTTAATAAACTTATGTAGCTACAGTAGCGTACTGACCCCGATAAGAAGCGTACAATCTTAAGCAACAGATACGCTGCTGTGGGAAAGGTTATCACATTGTATATTACAAGTTTTATTGACCCGCTGCTAAGGATTATGGTGATGAATGTTTCTTAAAGTCTACCTTTTCATTGGGGCTGCGGGAATTACTAATTAATCGATTGATTGTTAATTTATTTTGACGAATTTTTTTTATTAACGATTGGGTCTAATCGATTTCAAAAGTAAACTATTAAAATGAAATTAATCGTTACCGCCACTAGTCTCTGCGAGACTGCGTGCATTTAGGCCTAGGCCCTACTGCTATTAATATTATCATTGGTTCTGTAGACTATGATGGCCGGGGCTCACGGGCTTTGTCGAAATAGGCTATAGGTTCTTGTAAAAACTAAACCAGGGTTGGGAATTTTCTTTCCTATTAACTTAAATTTTATGGTTGTACTGAATTTTTGTTTCTTGTCTGGTTTGTTTTGGACTTCAAGATTTGTTTCATTTCTTCAAGTTGACTACAAGAGGGTAGACTTGTTTTTTAGATGCATCCGACACGTACATGTAGGGCTAGCGGGAAATTGATCATGAAGGACGAAAGTGTCTAGTCACTAGTGTCTACTTTTCAATCGTAAAAGTGCATATTACTGTAGTAGACTAGATCTACTAGACTAATAGGCCTAACCTACCTAAGCTAATTATACTAAAACTAAACTACTGAGTGAACTAGATGACTAGTTGAAATGCGTGATGATGGCATGAGCGAATGCATGAATAATAAAGAGACAAGTCTGTTTAATTATTATATTAACAAAAGTGAATCTTACTTATTATAATCCTTAACTACCTATTCACAGCGCATTCAAGTCAATCCGTACTTACTGAATTACTCGCAAGACGGATCCCAACGGCTCAGCCTCGAATCTACCTTAAACCTCAGTATTTATGGGACCTTCCACTTCCAGGTCCTACAGCAGCTCCAGAACTCCCTAGCCAATCGGATCCCCCTTGATCCCAGAGTCCCTACACGCCCACGCCTCTTCTAGGCTATTACTCCATATGCCAATCCATAAGCCCTGGACTATACAACCATATATTCCTTGACCAATCATGCTCCTCCCCTGTTACCTTAGCTGACCACCCAGAACTTAGCCCATCAGCTTCTTATTCCACACCTGTTTGCTATCTGTCTTCACCTGTATTACACTACCAGCCTTACATTACCCCAGCGTAAATATCCTTCCCCCCTCACTGTGATATTACTATTTATGTCTAGCAAGAGAAAGCAACCCTGGACCTCCAAATAAGAAAACATTAGTCACAATATCTAAATATCCAGGCTTACTAAGATATTACGTCAAGACATTTCCGAATAATTATGTAGCCCATAAGTTTGTTTTATGTATGTATGTAACCATGTAGGCCTATGCATGTGTAGGTGTCTTTATGTACCATTGTACATGTATGCATGCTTGTTAAATAATTTATATAATGAAACTTACTATTAGGTGACCATTGTTACCGCGGCCTGGCCATATTAGGAATCTCCTTTTGCTCCTTTGCTTTTTCTTCATGTGAGTCACTTGTGAAATTCATGCATTGTATTGGTTCAATAAAAGTGTGGCTATGATTATGGTTATCTGCCCGTTATATATATATATATATATATATTATGTATAGATGAATTGTAGCGCATTTTTACCGAGGAGTAGGCGCATTTTCTTTTCCTCTTCCGTATTTCTTTCGTTCAGCAGGTCGTCCATGTTGAGCATGAGGATGAACTCGGGCGCCAGCATGTATTGCAGCATATAGGTCGGATCGTCTCCTGGCTGGAGGAGGGGCGTTCCAGTGAAATCGCTCACCATCTTCAGGAACTGTGCGCTGTAGAAGAGACCCGTTCTGACGGCAATCGGCCACGGCAGGTAGTTCTTCTCGAGTTCGGTGAACTCGGACAGATCGATCCTCGTGACGTACTTGAGCGTGCCGAAGTCAACGGTACGATTCGTGTAGCCGTGGATGCTGTCGACGAGGTACTTGGCCCTGTCCAGGTCGTCCTCCTCTTCCAGGTTCATCGACTTTTCCAGCTCGGACACCATCAGACCCCACGTCCGCGTCCGCCCAGACAGATCGGCCAGGGCCCTTAGGTGTTCGGCCTCCTCGACCTGCTGAGCGGCGGCAAGCAGGTCGGCCGCTTCGAGCATCGTCTTGAGGTTCCAGATGCGCGGCTTGTCCGACTTTCTGAGCTTCTGACGGGAGCGAATGTCGTCGCCGTAGTCCATCGCTTTGGCGAAGTCTGTCAGTCGGCTGTGGAAGAAGACGTTGAAGCGGTAGATGATCGAGGCGAGATGGCGAAAGAGGAAGTCCATCGTCTGTCGGCGCTGGCGATTGGCCTTTGCCCTCTTCAGCAGTTCCTTCGGGGTTAGGACCACCGGCGGCTGGGGTGGTGTCTTCTCACCCGCTTTCCCCTTCAGACCTCTGACTGGTATCGGTTTGCCCTTCATTGTTCCAACGGTTGTCGCTGCTGTTACTCAGAGGATTCGAGTTTCGCCTAATTTTAGGTTCAAACAGTACAGCGACCAAAAGACGGTTAGTCATCTGACTTAACTCAGCCAGAAATAGATTTGGGCGGGGGTTCAAAGCCCAAATTTATTGATGACCCTTTTTAGTTATTCGTTCTACTTCCCAGATTTTCTTCCATTTCCGCTGCAAAATAATTTGGATAACCTTTTTTAGTCATTCGCCACATTTTCAGAATGTCGCTCTAAAAATGGTGTTTTATCCCACCTTTGTTCTAGTATATTTGTCACATTTTTCTTTCTTGTCTCTTATTTTCGATAACAACAACAAATTTTCTTAATAATTTCGGGGCTTACATTAAAAATATATGTCAAAAAGCTTTCGGGTGGGGACATTTGAACCTGGAAATTCTCTTCCCCCCCAAATAATACGCCCATGAACTCAACAGTGGTT
Source organism: Dendrobaena attemsi (assembly GCA_034693945.1). Classification (NCBI taxonomy): domain Eukaryota; kingdom Metazoa; phylum Annelida; class Clitellata; order Crassiclitellata; family Lumbricidae; genus Dendrobaena; species Dendrobaena attemsi. The sequence continues at coordinate 6,979 of JAQFXW010005641.1, forward strand.
TTAATAATATTAAGAGATGTTATCCACTTACGACGTGTGTCCTATAATGGCTTCACGTAAGTTGCTCGACGAAATCGCTGCTCGACCACAGACTCAAACACGGAAGGAACGTTTGAATTACACGTATCTGACGTCACAAAGGCGAGTAGTGATCACTGTGATGTATGAGGATGTATGTCACGGCTTGCAGATGTACATGTATGTTATGCATGTATGCAATGTATCTATGTTTTAAGTGTGCATGCATGTAATGCGGCATGTATAATTATATAATTATAGTGTATAATATATAATTATAATGTATGTATGCATGTATGTATGTGTGTATGTATGTTTGTATGTATGTATGACATTTTATGTACTCATGTAGGGCCTATGCGTTTATGTATGTATTTATGTATATTTATGTATGTATATATGTATGTATGTGTGTATGTATGTATGTATGTAGGATATGTATGTATGCATGTATGTATGTAGGCTATGTATTGTAATGTATGTAGGCTATGTAAATGTCTGCATCGACGGAACCTGGAGACACAGCAATAGATGTCCTTTGTTCGAATAAGAAGTCTAATCGGACATTAGGAAAGTCAGAAGGAGAGCTTTGTCTTCAAGGGAGAAACGTAATCGCTGCGGGAGATGCATATCCAATACCAATATCCAATACCTGCAACGTAGGCCTACATTGAAGTGACCTGTTTCATGATCTACCTACATAATTTTGTATATGGTAGGATTCAGCTGCGTATAGATATTAAGATGTGAACGGCGCGCCATACTCGAAGGGTCGATGTTGCCTTTGTAAGCGGATAAAGTCTCCGAGGGATTCTTAGACAGCGTCAACTCTGTACCTTTCGTTGTATGTGTGTGTGTCTGTCTCTGGTCGTTAAAGTGTTAGTCTTGCTCCGTTGTATAGTTTCTTCACTGGTTTCTTCAATTTCTTTCAACACAAAGACCTCAGTCTTCCAAACAAGTTGATGTTTCTACAACTACATTGTAAGTCCGAAGTCCATAAAACTAATAAAATGAACTCTGTCATAATGCCATTACCCTGAGTGTGGTGACGCCAGAGCTGTGCTTGAAGTAAGGATGAGGGTGATGCTATTCATCATTGTCACAACTTTTGGGTCTCAATCAGCTAACAACGCCCCTTCAAGGTCGCGCTACTCAGCAACAATTATAAAATCGGAAATCACTGAGGAGGCTACAAATGCAATGTTACTCCAAGGTAAGCCTAGAGAGTCCACACCGTAGACATGAAAGCAAGGCTGTAGCGGTGGAGCTAATGGTTCAAGTGGTCTCGGTGAACAGTGGGACCACCAAAGGTATGACGTGTTACATGGTTCTTTTGCATTGGAGCAGTCGAAACTCAAAAAATTTCGAGAGCCTTCGTGCCCACTTTAAACCGTGGTTGCATAGCCAGGATTGTGCTTGGGAGGAAGTGCAAGCAATTAACTGACCGAAAGGTTTTAACGCTCATCCTACGTTTATTATGAGTCATATTACACTGTCTGTTATGAAGTTTAGGCTCATAATTATATGTAAGCCTACTTAATGATTGTATAATTTGTGCATTATGTAACTGTGACATTATTTAATGAGGGGGGGGGGTACTTAAACGCCCAAAACATGAGTTTTCGGCCTTGCGTGGCAGACAATAATGAGAAGAGTGTAAAGAAGATAATTTTACTAAATTATTGACTGGTACAAATTTGCAACAATGATCTGGACTGCAAAGAATAGTTGCTTATGATCGATGGCATATTCTGGATTAGTAGACAGTGTAGACGTACTGGGGGATATTAAATCATCGTTGTAGGCATCTAGACTATTATTTAGCACAACGGAATTCGAGATCACAGAATCAAGTCTATTATAAGGAACCAAGCCAGAGGTAGCAATAAAGTATTAGGACTGAAAGAATCGTAGAATACATGATAGGCCTATAGGTCTCAGAGTGTCTTCTTTGCTACTAGCACGCTGTAGACAATTACAGCGATCTTGAAATGTGTACATAATAATTAAACAAATGATTGTCAATAGCAGACACTTGTGTTGCCCAAGGAACCGTGTTTAGCCCTGCGTCACTCCACGATTAAACACGAGCATGAAAGCTTGCAAGAAGATAAAACTGTTAGGGTCTACAGTCTCAGACACTTTAGTTTAGACTCACCCAACGTTTCACGGGTACCAGATACAGCGTGTGTGTGCGCGCGCGCGTTTGTAGGTGTGCGTGTACATATAGGTGTGTGTAGGTGCGTGTGTGTTTATTGCATTGTATTTGTGCATTTCTATACCGCCTTTTTCAGACCACTACTATTCAGAGGCGGTCCCGACTACAACCCACAGATGTGTCTGAATTTTACACCCCGATGCACTTGAGCAATTGTTAGTGAAGGACTTGTTAAAGGTCCTTACGCGGCGGGTGGGATTCGAACCTGCAGCCCTTCGGTTACAAATGGCGATCTTCACCACTACACTACCACGCCTATCACTCTGCCACACCTAGGTGTGTAGGTGTGTTTGTGCGATCCTTGCAGCCACACAAGTGTTTATGTATCGTATGTAGAGGTTACTTTAAAACACGCAGCCAAGCGAGCCTATTGGCCGCGTGTTTTAAAGTAACCTCTACATACGATACAGGCTCGCTTGGCTGCGTGGCGTGGTTTCGATAGAAGAGGATTTTATCGCAAACGCCTACCGCTAGATGGGAGCCCAGGGCGCTCAATTGTGGAGGGGACTATGGACTCTGAAGGGCCTATAGCTGCACACCCAGCCCGGCCACTCCAGATCGGGCTCTTATCCAGATCGGGTCAGAGCCGCGATCCATTTAGACTTAACGTATAGACATCCTGCTATGTCTGATTTATGCTCAGCGGGGATTTCATTTCATCGTGTGCCTATATGCCTTTAGAATTCCTTTCTCTGGGGTGAGGGATACACCCTCTATAATGGAATCCACGGCTGCATGGGGCAACTGATGCAGAAAGGCGACAGGCACAGCAGATGCTGAAGTTGCAGCTGCTGCTGATGATCATTACTGTTTGTAAGAAGAGCATATGTCATGGATGGATAGGGAGAATATTAAATGCATCTCGTGCCTGATAATAAAAATAGTAATAAGTATAACAATTATTACTCCTACTTCATATAACTTTTTTTTAAATCCGAGGTATCATTGATACCTATTGTAACGGTTCTATGTACACATAAGGCACTCTGTAAATGTTATGATATAATTTAATGATAATTAAATGCATGTTGATAGTTAAGAACTGTTGAACTCTAAAGGAGCTATA
>JAQFXW010005642.1:0-10280 GCA_034693945.1 Dendrobaena attemsi
AGAGAGAGAGAGAGAGTGAGAGAGAGAGAGACAGACAGACCGACCGACAGAGACAGAGAGAGAGAGAGAGAGCTCTTCGCATATTTTAAATAGATTATGCAATCTAGAAGTCGAACGCCTGTTACAAGAACCCGCCGAAATAGCTGAGCGTGATTAATTGTATAATGGGCTACGTAAGTCATCTATCCAAATAACATTATATCAGAATGATTAACATGTTTGAAGCTCTCATCTCGAGAGAGCGACAGGTGTAACCGAAGCTCATACGTCGAGAGAATCGAAGCTTACAGCACTTCATTATGCATACAGCTGTAACAGAAGTATAGCTCATGACGCAACTGCACACTTTACAGTCTGTAATGACGCAAAAATAAGCCACTATAGGCCTATTCTAGAGCTATGCAGGCTCTAGGATTAGCATACTGCTACTTACTTATTAGGCCTACAACAAAATTACTGTAATGTAGAAAGAGACAAGAATTTATTAAGTCTGTGTCAGTTAGGCTACAAGATGAGTCAATGACAAACTGGGTAAACACAATTATGAGCCCATAGGCTACCTGACGTTGCATAAATTAAAATTACATTGATAAGGAGCAATACACACGGTGTCCCAGAACAAGTGAGCACCTTTATGTTTTCGCGATATATTTTCTAATTCTAAATGTAACTCTATACAAGTTTAGAGCGTGAAAGAGGGATACATTATCAACGCTTACTGAAAATTTTATCAAATTCTATCAACAGAGTCCGAAGTTATGCACATTCAAATTAGGGAAAAGAAAATTTGAAGTTTCCAACGTGTAAAATATAGGAATTAAATAATCTGAGACCGCGCTACCTTACTTTCTAAATGATTTACTGGTAGAATAATTAACATTAAAATAAATAGGACGTCATATTTAAGTCATCCGTTTAAGGTGACAATAATAAAAATGGGTTTTCAGCCTTGACTGCACTCAGAATATCTTTGTCGATCCAAAACAGGGGTCAATATTAACGGTCCTCACTTTCGTGACGTTCGCACGGTGAACACTTGCTGCCGGCTATTAAAGAATTGTCGGGCAGCGAAATTTTCATATTCCAGCCGGACAATGCTCCTGGTCATCGAGCCAGAGAAACTGTTGAAATGCTTTCAAGAGAAACTCCAGACTTTATTTCACCAACTCTTTGGTCCCCAGTGGCCCTGATCTCAACCCTCTGGACTACAAGATCTGGGGCGTCCTTCAAGAACGCTTTTATCAAATTCGCATACGTGACGTTGACCACCTCAAACAGCAAATTGTGGAAGAATAGATTCATTTTGATCAAGGTGACAATGCCATCAATGAATGGGAAAAGCGCCTTAGAGCATGCGTTCGATTTACTGGCCGGTATTTTGAACATTAGCTTTGAAGAACAACAATTGCCTCAAATTATTAATTTCCTATATCTTTTAAATGTTAGAAACTTCAAATTTTGTTTTCTCTAATTTGAATGTGCATCACTTCGGACTCTGTTGATAGAATTTGATAAAATATTCAGGAAACGTTGACAATGTATCCGTCTTTCACGCTGTAAAATTGTATAGAGGTACATTTAGAATTAGCATATAGGCCTATATCGCGTACACAAAAAGGGGTTCATTTGTTTTGTGACACCGTGTACCTAAATGTAAGTCTACATAACGCAGAATACGATATCTGGGCCCGTTATGAGTCTTTTCAATCACCGAAATTTAAATAGCGTCTCTTCAGGATCCTTGCTCAGCGACGCTTTGTGATCTAACTATATAGGCCTAATGATGACATAGGACGGTATCATTAGAAATCAATTTGCAGCAACTGCAACATCGCTTAACAGACACAAGCATGCGCAGTAAGCTAGAAGAACCGCCAATGGTAGAGTTAACCAGACTATAACTATAGGCCTATAGAAATCAGGTCAGACGAGGTCAGATCAGGTGAGAACCCTGAGGTCGGGTCATATTGTATCGCATGTGCAACATTGGTTAACAAAGACATGCGTGCACACTGCACAGTACAGTAGGCCTCAGCTAGAAGAGTCGCCAATGGCGGTTCCTCGCAAACACGTAGAGTTAACCAGACTGTACAGCGGCAGCAGCAGCAGCTGTAGGCCTATATAGATCAGGTCAGACAAGGTCAGATCAGATGCTGCCCAATCAGATTGTATCGAATTGCAGCAGAAGACATATTGCACTTCATCAAAGACTTCACCAAAGCAATACACATAAAGACGTCAGATTGGATTAAGATCAGTTCATATTAGGATATAATCATTATGACCTATTTATATTGAGATTAAATTCAGCACAATTGATCATAATTATTATTATTAATTCATTCGTATATTTTTATAGCGCCTCTTCAAGCGTCTTAGACTACTACTGAGAGGCCCTCCTGACTACAGCGATGATGTGAGTCAGAGTTATGAAGCCGAAGTTCCTCATTTAATACCCGGCCTGCATGGCTAAATATTAGATTAGGTTATAATAATCATATGTTATGTGCTTCCGTATAAACATGGGGCAGAGGCGCAACCAGGCGATTTAACTGGGGGGTGCTCACATTGCAAAGACCGAGGCCGCGAAGCCCCATGAGTGGGTGCTGAAGGCAACCTCGAAGCCTATAATGACAAGGGTTCTGTCGTAGCATATCCTGAAATAGTGTGAACTGTTAATTGTTTTCTAATACTAGAAAGATTAAGGTAAAATTTCCTGACCATTTTTTCGTAATTTTACAGAGTTGAAATGTGTTCTGGGGAGCACCCTAATCTCCTCTGTCTTATTAGCTGTACTGTCCAGTCTGGGGGTAGAACCGCGAGCCGACGCATTTCATATAGAGCATATTTAGCTTGTCTTTAGTAAATTAAGTTAACTTTTGCGTCCCCCCCCCAATAAAAACCCTTCGGATTGTGTGGGTCACCTATTTGGCCCGGGGTGCCCCCCCAGCATCCCTAGTTGCGCCTCTGACTTGGGGCGAGTATATTGGTGCGATCCGACGACTCGTCCTCTGCACTTTGTGGACATTCTAATCAGCCATGATTCGCAATGAGAGATCTGGTGATCATAACAGAAGAACTTACGCCGTCTTTTCAGTTCTTTCATCGAAGAGAATCGAGTAATAAAGGACGATGCGGCGTTGATCGCTGTAATTTCCGTTCTGTAGACTCGAAAGTAGTCTACTAAGCTTCAGCCTCCTGCCTCAACGATCGTAACCTTCTATCGTGTAGGCCTATAAGCAGCACACCTGATATAATAGGCTACAGTGAAACCGACTCAGGTCTAAGGTTTACTGTTGGAAAACAATCAAGACCGGGTTATATAATAATAATCTGTTCGGTCTTGTCTGTTGAGAGCAGTTGAAAAGTGGTTATCTTCAGATAGGCCTAGGCTTATACTATGCAAGCAGCGTAGACAGGCCTGTATGTCCAATGTTATTGGCCTACAGGTACATGTCTGCTGAAAGTACTTAACTTGGAGCTCATTATCGTTTAGCGATCATCAGAACTCAGAGGCCAAGTAGACCTGCAGTGTTTGTCGGACTGTTTGGCATGTAGCCTTTGGGTGCAATATAAATTCTTTGTCTTTCTTAGGTAATAATCTTTGCATGCAATATGAATAGGCCCGTTAGGCCTATCAGGCAGGCTTGTGGATTTAATTATCGTTTACATTGTCGCTTGAACGCAGCCCATGATCTTAATACTTAGTCCAGTTAATAATGATTATAACCAACTCATTTAGTATAAATGATCGATTTCTTCAGGGATTGATAGAAACTTATATTGAAATTGTAAAATGCAAACGACGCAGAGCTTAAGGAAATTTTTTAATATTTATTCCAAATGTGTATCCGATCGACGCAAGTAAAGCTCAGCGATAAAACAGGTTTTACTATAATACTGCATGGCAATAATTGTGCTGTGTATGTGAACCGTTTCGATGTCTCCAGCGAAAGCAACCCAGCTTCATAATCCTCTAGACTATAATAAACAACCGGCGGTATGCCTGCATAATTGCATGTTCCCAGTTGGTCCCAGGAGCTGCCCAAAAAAACCAGAGGACAGGTCTGCTTCAATACAGCATAGGCCTGTTACCTGTTATTAATTGATTATCTAAACGACATTACCCCTAGCAACACCCTCATTCCACTTACGAAATCTTAACTACAGCTCCTGACTGATCTCTTGATTGAAGTTATAGCAAATACATCGAGATAATAATTTATATGAGTCATTCTCCAGAAGGTGCAAACTTTGGTTAACAATTTCCTTTTTTAAATGTCCTCAAACTTTGCTGCAAATTATCTTTTTAGTTGCTTATTTTATTTATTTATTTTATTTATTAACATATTTCTATACCGCCCCTTAAAGTTCATTCACTACTCTAACTGTGCATCGCATAATTATATTTGTGAGCAGTTTAAAACTGGTTCTGTATGCACTGCAGGTCAACCGAGAAAGCAAAGAAAAACGTCCACGACCTCTGCGATATTTTAGGTCCAGAAAGGGCCGGTAATGTCATTTAGATAATCAATGAGTAACAGGTAATACGCCTATGCTGTATTGAAGCAGACCTGTCCTCTGGTTTTCTGGGCAACGATCGATAGACATCTGACTTTCGGCTCAAGACGAGTCCTATGAGTATCGCAGACAAGTTGAAGACTTGTTATAACCATAACCATAACTATAACCATACTTTTATTGAACCAAATCATTTGAACTCAGAGAATAACAAGAGAGTTTAAGAACTTAGCCATGGGTGGTAACACCACTCCACTTGTTCACTTTATCACACAAATAATCCAATGCCTTGAATGTTGCTATAGGCTACATGTATCTAGCCATCTCTTTTCTAGCAACAAGCATGCAGGTACTACTTTCCACTTCTCTCTTTCTCGTCAAGTGTTCGAGACCTGGCTGTTGTTCTTGATTCCACACTCTCTTTCAAAGAGCACATTGCCAATCTCACTCGTTCCTCATACTTTCACCTCGCGCAGGCCTACTGGAAGCGCTTCTGAACGGTTGACCCTACGATAGGCGCCATATAAATGTTTCAGATACGATACACACATTATCTATAATAATTGTGTATGCAGGTTGAAGACATTTCTAGAACTATAATATATAAATATATCTCATGAAGGCTACACCTTGGATGTTTGATGAGTCATTATATAGAGGGCGTATACAGAAGCGCCTCTTTCAATTAGACCGAATCCTGTCACGGTGACGGTCACATCCTTCAAACCATTGTATCTCTGTACTAGTCTTATCTTTCTATAACTATACACGAAGACTGAAGTGTAGAAGCGAAAAACAGATTGAATGAAGAGGACTGTTCTTATTCAAATGAGACTTCAGTAATAGGCTAGAGCTAGCGAAATAAAGCAATCAGGTCGGATATAGCCTACAGCACGACAGGCCATTGCCTATACTCACGACTCCAGTTAACTAATGTAACTAATATTCCTACGCCCAATCTTCTTCGGTACCAGTAGAGGCAGTCTGTAGATCTACATTCTTGAGTAGGCCTTACGATGTTCGGAAGCATGGATTCCTGTACGTCAAGAAGTAAGTCAAGTGGAATTATTTGGGTTTGTTAATACTCCATTGGACTCCAATTATTTACTATAGTGTATTAGTCACGTGACAAAAATCCAGTCTGTATAGACAACTAGTTCGCGATATATAGGCCTAGTTAATTATTGACAGAAACAGCTAGGGGCTAAACGCGTGACTGTAAACCCAATTTTGCCAAACTTCAAGTGATGACTGAATTAGCGATTAATTGTAAATTTAAATTTATAAAGCGCCTCTTAGATAAACTTATAAAGCGCCTCTTAGAGAAACTTCAACAGCGGCGCTCTCAACCCAGTCAGCTTGAAACAGTAATAAACAGCATAGATTAGAGTCTAAACCAAATTTCTAATGTTATAGTGATTCTTTTCTCCCAAGATATAAGCCTACCGTAGGCCTATAGGCCCTACTATATGACAGGCAAGTTGTGAAATCAGAGATTTTGTAAAATGTCTGAAATTTTAGACAATTTGTAAAATCTCTGATTCACTCAGTCTCTTCACAAAATGCCTGAAAACTAGTGATTATGTCAAATCCCTGATATCGCATATGCTGACCAATTTCCACATTGATTAAAATGAAATGACGTATGGGACTACATAGTCTAATTCAAATTTGGTTATAAACACAAACGCAACTTGCAAAGGGTAAACATTTATACGGTAGCCTATTTTGAGTACTTCATCCTCGAAAGACTACAAATCATGTCAAAGTTGATGCGGTCTACAGGATCGCTAGCTTTGGGGACATCTAATTATGGCGTCTGTCAGTACGGAATGGAACGGGATGGTTATGGAAAACCAGAGTCATAGGACACTGGAAATATCGGTGGAGCAGTGGTTGGAAGCGGTGGCGGGGTCATATCTTCCTCATCCTCCTCAGTCAATTTCCGTTTCTCTTGTGACAGTTTTTCCCAACTGACATCACAACCATCCCAAAATCTCGTCAGACTCTCGTAATTGGAACGGCCAGGAGGACTCTGGACTTTGATGCTCTCCTCAAAACATGGTTTGGAGGGATCCGCGAAGACGTGATTGCGCACATCCTTTGTGATGTGAGCGTTGCTTGCCTTGGATTCGTCACAACATAACTTACGCAGTTGGTTGCGATAGTCTGACACGGGGCCCTTGGCTGCTTCTTCCTCTGTCTGTAAATCTGCAAGTTCAGCGTTCAGACCAAAGTCATCGGAGTTCGCATGTTGAAGGGTGGATCCCGGAGTGACAGTTATAAATTGGTGTTTAGAAACCGTTGGGACGTTCTGAGATTGGATGTGGATCCGGATAGACCTCCTGGTATCGTTTGGCACCGGCTGATCATCACCTTGATTGGAAGGCGGGAGTCTAACAATCCATCTGTCCCTGTCATGAGAAATATCATCATTCCCTCCTTCATCTGTGAAGTGGTCGTCGGTTCTCTTCTCTGATTCGATGCATTTCTCTGCGTCTTGTTTCTGTTCGAGACCGTCGTCTACAAATCTCTCGAAACTTCCTCGACCTGTACCATATTGTTCATAGCTTCTTGCTTTTCTTGCTACTTTGTTGTCCAGAGAAAACCTACTCTGTCTAACATAGTCAATGGAGTCGTCTACTGGGCTCTCGAATTCTACAAGGAAATCCTGTTTCTCAAAGTTCACTGATCTATCGAGGATCTTATCGTAGCCACTCAGATACTTTTCGCCAATGTCTACTTCATCTGGCTCTTTACAGAAACTAGTTGTCTCTTTCAATGGAATTCTATCTTCGTCTGCGATCTTTCTCTCGTCATGCTCATCATTTCTGTTCCGAGCAGAAGATAGACTCTTCGCCTTGTCATGGCCAGACGACCAGATTGGCCGGATGGTTCGTCTGTCGTAAGGATTCGGTGCTTGTGAACATCGTGCTTCAGTGTTTGTTTCTTCTAGAATGACGTCATCATCTTCAAACCCGTCATCCAGTGACCCCGACCCGTTTCCAGGGTCATCAACCACCACCCTTGCCCTGCTACCACACTGGGTCGTCGTACCAGAAACCTTTACGGGGTAAACAGTAAGACTGGTCTTGTAGTTATGTGCATGGGTGTAGGTTTCTTGAGTCTCTGGCCGCCGTTTCGTTGAATCCAACTCAGATGTTGATGTGTCTGAGAATAGGAAACACTGAAAAACATCTCTATCCGAATCATTTGAAACCCGACCTGAAACTGTGAAACCACTGTCCACGGTATCTTCCATTGTTGTTTTGGATGAATTGGAAATTCCTGCTTTGCTGCAGGAAGCCATATCGGCTACAAAGTGGTCTTTCGTCGGCGAAATTGGGTCCCATCCGTTTTCACTCAGCTTAAACGGTATTGCAGATTGCAGAGATGTCAGGATTTCTGGAGACTTAACTGAGTCTGATTTGGAAGTAATGTCGTTGTCTTCGACCAAAAGATTTATTGTCGTACTATCAGTAGGCTCTTCGATTTCTTCTTCTAGAGCAATCTTACAGAAATCCTTATTTATAGGAAGCTCGCGCTGATTATAGGATTGCTGCTTTCCATCAAGGTTCAGCATTGGTACATAATTCAGGAGTTTTCCTGGAATTGAATCAATGTCTTCCTTTTCATCAGATATCCCAGATCTGTCTTGATTGCGTACTCGAGTATCCGATTGCTTAAGGACTGATTCACTGATTCCTCGCGATATCCGACCTTGCGATGGACCCGAACTCTTCATGGAGTCCTGTTCTCGGTCCTCCGTTGACGGTGTTTCTTCGATCGTTCCAAGGAACTCGCTTCCAAATCTGATTCTTCCGCGACTTCCAGGAAGACCGACACACTTGGCTGACGAAAGTGTGTTGGCTGTTTGTGACTGACTAACCTGCTTAGACAATGGTTCATTTGAATTTGCTTTACTAGTGTACTGTTGAAGATTTCCCACGGCATCGAATTTGTCCAGTGATTCTGTCACCGGAAGACTAGATGGTGTGATAGAATGTTCTGAAGACTCAGAGTGCATGGCAAAAATGTCAGAAATGTCGGAGTTATCTGATTCTTGGTGTATATAGCTCTTACGATCAAAATTCCAGTTTTCTTTGTTCATTTCAAATGCTTTGCTATCGTCGACATAGTCTGCGTAGTTGTTGGTACTGTTGTTATCATATGAATTGGATGAATCGTAGAAGTCAAGACTGTTTTGTGCTTCTGGTTCTTCTAACTGTTCCACGTCGTCTGTAAACATCTTTGCCACTGGGCTCATTAGTGAACTCAGACCCTTTGAACTAGTCCTCTGCGTATTGTGGATTTCTTGAGGTATGGTATCATCCAAGGTAGAAGGAAGAGGAGGTTGTGATGTGTTGACATGTCTGACAAGCAGCGTCACTTTCAAGGGAATTTCCCTCAGGAAGGTCATAACGTTTTCCAGTCGTTGTTCGTAGAAGGTGTTGTTGTTAATCGACACAATCTCATCACCAGTGACAATGTCTCGTCCAACTCTGCTCGCCGCTCCACCCGGGGTAACTTCGTTGACCACCACCCTCTCGACCCTTTCATCATTCTCATCGATAAAGCTGTGCACCCCGAGCTTCAGTCCCAGTGTTTCCTCTGGTAGTCTGGTCACGGTGATCGACCGCATACCTCTTACGCTGTCTTCGTTTCTGTCCGGGAATTCTGAGATCTTAACGCTACCTTTTCGATCCAATTCTTCAGAACTATCTGGATATATAAAACTGTTTTCAACCTCCACTGGGCTCGTTTCGCTGTATGCGTCTCTTTCGTCGCCGTCATTGAACTCATCCAGAGGATGAGGTCTTCCATCTGAGGAATTATAATCACACGATGTCTTGGAATCAGTGATGTTTAACATCATATTTCGATTGTATTCATTCTCAGATGTTGTCCCTTCAACCGTTGCAGTTGTCACGACGTCTTTTCGTTTCTTAGACGAAGTTGCATCTTTATCTAATTCACTTTCCCGATATTTCAAATATAATTCCAACTTTTCTTTGTCGCTATTATCAATATTCTCTGGTGGCTTGGCATTAACTACGTTCGTTCTCTGGTCAGATTTATTTTTGCTTTTGCTGAAGTGTTTCTCTGCTTGAGAACATTCGTCTGCAGTGTCTCCAGCAGCTAAAGAATAGTTTGTTTGAATGTTGTTCACGCTGAATCTTTTAACAGCATGTCTACTACCAGCATCCCTGTATAGCTTTAAATTAATCTGTGCTTCATCGTTGAATAAAGGGTTCTTTCCAGACTGGTGGACCTCTTTCCCGTTTCCATTGCGCGCTGCCTTGACGCTGTCAGTGAGATCAGGACTTGCAAAGGAGTTGACGCTTTCGATCGGTGAAGTTGTCGAGCGAATGCCCGAGGACTTGTGTTGGTAGTCGTTTTGATTTCTGTAGACGGCATCAATCGGGATTTGATCTCGGTTCTTCTGGGTCTAAACAAAAACAGGGATTAGTATATTCGCCCAGTGGATGTTGTAACTGCTGCTGCTAATAATGATGATGATGAGGAGGAGGAGAAGCATGATAACGACGACGATTAGTATAATTAATTAAGGGTGTGATCACTGTTACGATTGATTGATTGACTGTTATGGTGATATGACGAGGACGAGTAAGGTTACTGGATGATCAGTCATAGCACTGAAACGGAACTGGCCTCGCTGGTAGGAATGTCACAACTGGTTCGGCCTAGGCTTTTTGGCCTAGGTCTTCTTGCCAACAGCCGTTTCAGTGACAGAGAGC